>QFEN01000856.1:11050-27368 GCA_003316125.1 Auricularia polytricha
GCCCCATCATGATCATGAGTCATGACGGTATGTCGTGAAAATATGACTAAGCCAATACTATGTTTGGTCATGCGAAACACGCTAGGTCATGAGAGCTACATGTATTTGAACGAGGTCCTATCTTATCTTCAAGACTTTAACCTTGCAAGTTGCTATCTGGCCGGATGAAGTCTTCGTGGATTTCGTAGTATATCTCAGCTTTGCCTCAGATCTCTCTAAATTCGTCCCAGCGCTGGTCCAAAAATTAGGATTCCACGCTTGGCAACATCGTGTTTGCTTACTCGAACCAAAAATTGATTCAATCACCCGGTGGCGACTATGTCATGGGCCTGCGGCGTGTGATCACCCTTTCCTGCCCAGTTTGTGGGTGCTTTATAAATGGAAAGAAGATTTCTGAGCTCTGTCAGCCACAAATCAGCTGGTTCCACATGGACACCAATGGTCAGCTGGTCTGTGCTTCTATTTCATGTTGGAAATCCAACCCGCCAATACCGTACATAGTATTTCTTTTGTTTGGACTTACGCTCGCTACCTTCAACGTACTTACTATATATGGTAACTCCGCACACGATACACTCGTTTGTCTTGTTTTTCCCTTCTTCCCCCGGTCTGTTTATACTCGACTGGGGACTTACTAAGTCCTTGCCTATTTAGACGTGTGGCGTCTTTTAGTTCAAGCTTCGGTAATTCACAGACTTCAAAAACTTTATCGTGACGCCTTCAGAATGTAATTATGGCCTGCCTATGAAGGATGTCAGACCATCAATAACCACACGATGTTGTCCGAGAACATGTGAACAGCCATGTCCGTCATATTGGCTATCCGACTCAGAGGTCGCACTGACATTCCGAAACTATAGTCCAAGTGCGGTGTGATGTTTTTCGTCTTCAGCTTTCGAATGATGCGATTATGGAGTGCTGGGTTACGGGTATGACAATATTGACTTTTGGAAAGATTAGATAGATATAAACTTGCGAATTTCAATACGCTGCATCGCTAACCGTAGTATGAAGCGCACATGTCTGACGTGTTTTAGGCTGTTGACAATCATCTTCGGAGAGTGCGTGCATATACCTATACTACATATATTGGGGGGCAAGTCGTGACGTTCACATGAAGGGGTCATTACAGTTGTTATGATATGCCAAGCAAGAATTCGTTACACTTTCATACTTCTTTCCTCGGTGGGGCTGGAAACAACAGTTTGGTCGCCGTCTGATTGTTGTTGTTCAGCCTCGAGAATTTTGCGAGAGACTTTACTATGTGAGCGGATTTTGGAACCAAAGAAGAGAAGGACCTGCATGAAAAACGTGGAAACCTCTAAGACTTCGCCATCAATCACGATGTATGCAAATTTACCCACCCATGGAGTTGGTGCCATCACCACGGATAGCAGCGCCCAGAGCGTCAGTCCCCATTTATATGTCATACCAGCGAACATTTGCTGTGTGAAGAGTGGGAAGACCAATGCCATTGAATTTCCTTTTGTTCTCTAGTTCAGCAGAAGAAATAAGCGTAAAGTGCAGACTCACGAGCCAAGCTCTGCCCTGCTTGGGCCGAGGAGGTATATGGACCATAGCTAGGTTTATCCGTCAAAAATTTGCAGGACAGATGTCGAGACACATACCAGTCGGCAAGATATAAAAATGAAACTTGGAATATCACGAAGACGCCAGACATGAACGCCTGCGGATTCGTCAAATCACCAACTTCAAACACCGTCGAGAAATTGACGTACAGTCAATGCAATCACAGGTACTATCCAATGAATCTTAGGTGATGCCGTCCATGCGTATATGAACATTGAAGCGGGCATGACAATAGCAGCCACACACGCCATGTATAGCCGTGCTTCTTGGCCCTTTGTCGGAAAGTATTTTCTGGATAGCATGAGCCACAACGAATGTCTCGCACTGACTTTCTTACCGGTACAAGTTTTCCTGATATATATTCGCCATCAACCCGATGATGGCTCCGACACTGTTAAGATGGGGGGTCAGATGCGGTGCACATTTGAACAAAATGACTTTCCTCTGACACAGGAATACAAATCCTGTTTCGCTGACGCTGAAGTTGTAGACAGACTGAAACTCCGTGGTGACGGACCTTTTGTTTAACTCACTTTGACGACTGACTTCTATCCAAGAATCAACAGCACTTACTCGAGCAAGCAGTACACGACCCCCCAAGTGAAGCCACTCCAAAGCTGCCATCAAATATCGTCAACCGCTATTGAAGGTACACATCAATGCTCACTGACACTGAAGCTTTGCACAATAGGTTCAGTCAAGAGTAAATCTGGAGTTGTGTGATTAGGAAAAACCCGGCAGACGATTGTTTTGCGTACACAACGGCCGTGTACACGACATCTTAATCAGAGATGCCATGCTTGGTTTGTCAATTTCAGCGCTGGACCGATATCTAGTGTCACCGGTCATCTTTCTGGTGTCCTTCGCGATGTGGGTTAGAACAATGGATGAACGGGTTTCGCTCATCACCAGGATGACGTCAAGAACATATGCCCCAGAGAACCTGAAAAGAATATTCAAAGAGATACTAGGACGTAGTTTTTTTGACACACATGACATGCACCCATTGCACCCACCGCCAACCGAGATGTGGACTGGCAGCAATGAGCCCCCCAAACACTGACCCGAGGCCAAAAGAAAATATCGATGAGAATGCAAATATAGACATCGGCAATCCGCGTCTGGAACATTTGTCAACAATGGAGTTACCACAAGTATCCTGCCTTACTCATGTGGCTGCCATATATCAGCTATGCTACCTCCAACTAATGATGCGCCAGTAGAGCCAAAGACTCCTTGTAGCGTACGCGCCACAATCACGGTTTGTATATTTGGTGCCCTGCCAGTGATGAGCGCCCGTTTGTTGTAACAATTACACGACAACTTACAATGCGTTCATAACTTCAGCGAGCATAAAGAATACGGATGATACGATATAAAGGGGTCGTCTGCCGCATTCCTGAAATGCAGATGCTAGTCAATGTTCAACGACAGCAAACTGATAAGTTCTTACCTCACTGAATGACGAAGAAATCAATGGGACAATCCCGAAACCTATCACGTACATGCTCAGTCCCACAGTCGCCTGAAGTTGAGTACAATTCAGGTCCTGCATCATCGACTCATAACTGATCGAGTAAGATGACGCTGATGACGCTGTTGCAAATATTACATGGAATGACATTGGCACTAAAAATCAAAGTCACCTGTGATTCCAGCGAACACACAACATGTCAACGTGATGGCCCACTTCCGCGCATAAGAGAAATTTTGTGGGTCGCGTGTGTCCCCTTCGTCAAATTTAACCTGGTCAATGTAAACCTTCTTGTATGCGAAATGGAGTATATCAATGACTTACGATTATCAACTCTTGCTCCTGTGAAACATGAGTTGTCCATGAGGGTGAGCTGATGCGTTTACTGGTGTCGTCCATTATCATCAGAACTCGGTCTTTCGCTACCAATGGCTGAATGCGGTTTTAAATGCTAACCACTACAGGGGAAAACCCTGATACCCTGACTACTTGTCAATCTCATTGATCCTGGACCGGGATGGCTCACCCGTTAAACCATAACACCCGTGCATGAGTAATACTAACATCCTTTCTCACCTAAAACGAGAACGTCACAGGAGACGTTTCGTCTTCGTCTCGGGGAGGCGAGATCAATAATAGAATTTCGGCCGACACTCTAAATAAGAGAAGGTTCAGTGGAACCGAGATCAACATAAGTGGGGGAATCCCTTCGGAACGTGAGCACCAGAACAACACATTTTATGACATCATTAATCCCTACGTTATTGCTATCCATTTCCCCCTCTGGACATCTCACAAGGAGGGATCCCGGCTCAGTGATGATGACCTTGCAGGGTGAGGGGTTGATACATGGCAAGTGGGTCTATATGCTTAGCATGTTTTTTAGCGCGATGAATGGGGAAAATATGATGGACCCTGCTAAGTAGAAGACAACAATATTTCGTTATAGTGGAATTTGTCAGCTCAGTTGTCGACACATGCGATTTGTCAAAGCCATCGGTGGCATCACAATTGCTTGCTAGGTAATAAAAAGGAGTCATGGGGTCATTGCAAGGGAAGATTCTGATAGGAAAAGGCATGACTTACACCTGAAAATGCATTCGCGCTAGACTAAAATGAACCATGTTCCGAGTCAGTCTCTAGAACAGCTTGCTTAGGGCTCAGGGGTTTTCGGACCGCTGGGTACGTGTAAGCTTCATGTCCATGTCACTATAAACGTAAAACGAATGACGGCCCGATGACCAAAGGATGAGTGGCGTAGAGTCTCGCCAATCTGCGTGAATGCCGATGATCGAGTGATCCTATTGGAGGAGAGATTTACCTCGTGGACGAGAAGACACGACCTGAAAAAGTCCACTTTTAAAATATCAGATAGTAAGTATTGATAGCATTGGCGGAGCGTATAGCGGCGATGCCAGGAACAGAGCCTAAGCTGAAATAAGAACGCACGACTACTGGTAATTAGATGACCAGGGATGATGCAAGGGCTGATGCGATAAATCATTCAGCTAAAAAATCAATCATTGGACTCGGAGAAGCTGAGCTGCAATATCTCGGCGGCGGCTCTGGAGTTTAGCAACGAAATCAGCAGAGCTATGCCTTCGTTATCATCTAGACAAGTTGCACGGTGGGATTTAACCGCGTCCAGATTGTCTTCACTAGAGCGGGTGACTCAGAAATGATATAAAGAAAATCGACTCCTTCAAGAACATGTTACGAGTCACCAAACACTGTGGCTGAGGTTGAAAACTTCGGACCAAATAGACGCGTCGCGTCCGCGGTGGCTCAGTGCTTCTCACGTGCCGCTTTAAGTTGCAGCCTCTGTTTTCCCTGCGACAATCGCCGGTACATCACTCACTGTGCCTTGTCTAGTTATTGCCGCGCGACACACTGGCAGGACCAAGTACGGAGCAGTGCACGACAACATATGATGCGCAAAAAGTTGAGCTACCTTTCAGATCATGTCGAATCAGATGACGTGAGTACTAGGATCCAATTTCAGGTGATCCTCATTGACACCTACACTCGCAGATGGAAGACATTCTTGAGATGACGCTCGTGGACCAACGTCATGGTGCACCTGTTAATGTTGCAAATCCATCCAAGTCCGCGAAGACGCCGTCGTATCTTCAAAAACATGATGTCAACACTCGACTATCTTCTCTAGAGGTTGAAATACAAGGGATAGACGAGCAGATCAAAAAGTTGACTGCTTTGCGGGGGACCTTGATTACTGAAAAGGATGACCTCATACGAGAACGCAGCCGTATCAACCATGTGCAACCATCAACGGGGCTCAATGACGCTGTCCAGACCAAGGGCAAGAGCAAAGCAGCTACAGTCGACTACACTGTTAGCTTCGACTGGTCAACACAGTTACAGTTGACAATGAAAAAAGTCTTCAATATCGGTGACTTTCGACTGTGCCAGAAAGGGTTAGTGCGGTGCATGACTTGCTTCCTGAATCTCAAAGACCGATAATAGTGTCTGCAATGCTAATATGGATGGCCGAGATATTGTGTGTGTCATGCCCACCGGTAGGGCAATATATGATGCTTTGTTCCAGCTGTTAATGTGCTGTTGCAGGAGGTGGCAAGTCGTTAACCTATCAACTTCCTGCCCTCCTGACGCCAGGGTGTACACTGGTGATATCTCCTCTCATTTCCCTGATGACAGATCAGATTCTACATCTGAGAGAGTCGGGAGGTATGTCCGCTTCTATCTGAAATTTCTAGTTTTCAATACTGAGGTCCTTCCAGTGGAAGCTGTGATGTTGACAGGGGGAACTCCACGTGCCCTACTCAACGAGATTCAGCAAAGACTAACATCCATGGCATTGTCTCGGGTGCATGGACAACAAGGTCGGGATATTAAATTGTGCTATGTTACGGTAATTCAGCAGCCGAAATATAATCTCCTGCTGATTTGTGTCGCAGCCAGAGAAAATAGCTAAAAGTAAAACGTTTATGTCTCTTCTGCGCAAGCTTGTGGAAGGTGGAAAGCTTGGTAGGTTCCGAGCCCGTAACTGTGAAATCTTATGATTAGTTTGCACAAGCTCGGATCGTTATCGATGAAGCTCACTGCGCATCCCAAATGGGTCACGATTTTCGGTACGATTTTCACCCCTCGAGACTACGAGCATTTCACCGATCGCGCACCAGTCCAGACTACAGAAAACTGAGCATCCTTCGCCAGTTCTTTCCTCATGTACCCATTCTCGCATTGTCTGCAACCTGTCCCCCGAAAGTCCTCCAAGATATTCTCAAGATTCTCAAAATGAAACCGGTGGTAGATGGTAAAGGTATGTGTGTTTTTAAATATGCGGACAGCTAAACCAACGTGCCACTGCACACAGCTGCCCCACCAGATGGGACAGTATATTTTTCTGCGCCTCTATACCGCAAAAATCTGCATTACACTGTCTTGCCAAAACCATCTTCAGCAAAAGAACTCATTGCGACAATGTCGGAGTACATTTTGCAGAATCACAGAGATGATAGTGGCATCATATATTGCCTCGCGAAGAAGGTATTCTAATCCAAGGCATCACGGGCGTTGAGTTCACATTTTTGAAGGATGCAGAATCGGTTGCTGAAAGCATCCAAGCCGTGAGCAAAGGCCGCATTAAAACGGGTGTCTACCACGCGAATGTCGAGGATGGACAGAAAGAAAAGCTACACATGCAGTGGAGGGAAGGAAAAGTTCAGGTGGTCTGCGCTACAATAGGTCCGCCTCGTGTGTCACATCGCATGGACTTCAGGCCCTGATGAACTTCGGGGTAGCTTTCGGCCTAGGGATTGACAAGGGCAACGTTCGATTCGTGCTCCACCATACGGTATGTGTTCCACTTCAGATGTTTTCCATGGTTATGTTGCTAAAATGGCATCCAAGATATCAGTTTGTGGAGTCTCAAAGCAGTGTTCTGTGTATCCACTGAGTGCTTGCCATTTCACAGAAGTCTCTTGACGGGTACTATCAGGAGTCGGGACGTGCTGGCCGAGATGGCCAAGATGCGGACTGCGTATTGTACTATCGTCCACAGGATGCTACTCGCCAAGCTTCCATTACGTGCAGTGACCAGGATGGCGTAGTGAAATGTGAGCCATCTCTGCATTTAAAAATGATTCATCACACAAGACTTCCTCACTTTCCCCGTAGTGCATGACATCTTACGTTTCGCGCAAGATATGCGAGAATGCCGCAAGATCTTATTTGCAAAGTAAGCCTAACTCGTGCTAGTATCTGTCTCCTCACCAGTATATCTGGTGATTATTACAGGTACTTTTCGGCATCATCCGATCTTTCTATGGCCTCATGGACCACGAACGAATCAGATGCAATGGACCAATGTGGCCATTGCGATAACTGCACGAGGCCACCCGACAACGTGGAACACAAGGATGCCACAGTTGAGGCGTGGCAGATTCTAAAGATACTTGAAGCTGTAGAGGGCAATGGCGGGCGGTTGACCATTGCCGGTCTCAGTGACCTAGCGCGCGGTCTAGGTGGTGGTTCATTCGAAACCAGTGGCGGCGGAAAGCGCCGGAATGCTAAAGAAAAGATACAGATTGATTATCATTCCGTGGCTGGCGGAAAAGTAGGGCTGTCAAAGGACGTAAGTTCCTGTTTTCCATGGCCAGTTTGATCGGACCTGAGATATTGTGAAAGGACATGGAGTCGCTAATTGTGCAGATGCTTGTATTGCGGTACCTCGAGGAGGCCTTTTCGTCGACGGCATACACTGTGAATGTTTACGTCGCACCCGGTAATCAAGCGCTCCGGCTCACGCGCTTCACTCGTGAAGATGTCGTCAACGGAGGCGGGCCTAGAATCCAGTTCTCCTTCAGGAGACATGGGCGCAAAGCAAAGAGCAAAAAGGCTGCTATTGACAGGCCTTCTCCTGATAATCTGGATCTTCAAGAAGACACCGCTGCTGGCCCATCACGAATTCGGAAACCAGCCCCACAAAGGAAGAAGAGGCTTTATGAAGACATATCGGACCCTGACGAACCTGATGGAGAGGACTTTACGAACCAGATAAAGATGATTGATGCCGAGGAGTCGGATGTTGACGATGATGACGGTTCGGACTGGGCTTACTCACTTAGACCCCCTCAGCAGTCCAAGAAACGGCAAAAGAGTGGTGAGAAGGTTAAGGGAATTCCTGCCAGATTAAATAAAGGGACGAGTGGGGATGAACATGAGGTGATATCTCTCTCGTCAGACTAATGTACAAACGTGCTTGCATGTAACTTATCATCATCATAATATTTGCTAGAGACAATATACCAGCTCCGATAAGACGTGGCGGAGAGCACCAGAACGAATAAATCATCGAAAGTGAAAGGTTGATCGGAAGAGTGTCCGTGGCAGAAAACGAAGTGGAGTGGCGGACTCATGGTACATCGGATTGTCACTCGTCGTCAGAGGTCGGCGAGGAGGGGGCAGCGGTGAGGTAACCAGCGATGATACCATCCTGACACTTATAATTCGTTGCCTTCAATACAGAGCGCAGGGCAGGTTTGGGTACCAAACGATGGCCGATGTCAATGCGAGTTCCTTCCTCATTCTGCCACCCATCTCCAGGCTCCGGATAGCCCTCAAGCTCAGGAGGGTATGCCTCTCCTGGTGCTGGCGCCCGGTAGGAACCATCATTTCGCCAGAGCTGGTCTCTAAAAACTGCGGGTCAGCCTTCATACACGTCAACAAAGTGCGACAAACCCTCTGCGGTTAAACCATCCCTTCCTTCTCTGATTCGGGAAAATAGGAGATGGACATATCAAGTCATCGCACCACCGTACAGATCGTGCAGCCATAACGGGGCATACCGGCCGCTGTGGCAAGACCTGTGCGTGGTCACCATCAAAATTCCGGCGATGTGGTACGCCAGGTGAACGATAATTTGGTTCAGTGTCCAACACGGGTCCCTGTACTGGAGGGTACTCGTAATGACCACCGGGGACCAAGTCTAAGCCCGGAGGTGGTGGGATAGTAATAGAGAGGTTCCCTTTTTGGGACGATGAGCGCAACAGCTGCATGCCCACGTTTCCTCTCCCTTGCTGATCCACTGGTGGAGTCGGGAATGGCACGCGTTCACCATGCTTGAGTGACGTCGAGTGCTGGCGGGTGTCATATGACATAATAGAGCGTTCGCTCGCCAAGAGAATGCTGTCCTTACGTACTCTGGCGCTCACTGGGGGCGTAGGGAGTGGACGTGAAGGATAAGAGATGTAGTTCCCCTTGTTGGCAGTCACAGATGATGTTCTTGGCGGGGGGCTCGCTTCACCACATGAAGGGCATGAATGCCCTTGTGGGAAAGTGGCCATACCCCTGGGGTGGTACGAAGGAGGTGAACGCGAACGAGCTTGTTCAGAGTTTGGCGAGGCAGCTCTGATCTGAAGCATTCGTGTATTTGGGGGACTATCGGTGACACTGCTGCTCGATGAGCCGGAGGAGATCTGTGTGTTGACCGAGAATATGGAGTCGCATTCGCTTGTTACGTCAGAAGGCGAGTAGGGATACTCAACCTTGGACGATATTGAGCGCTCATAAATGTATGTGTCGGGCACAGGTCCAGCATGAATGGCGTATCTCCCCGAGCCAGGCTTGTACTCGTACGACCGCTTAGCAAAGCCAGGCTCCTCGGGCGGAGGAGCCTTTAATAGCTTCCTCGTGGGTTCCTGCTGGCGAGGAACGTGTCCGGACTGTTGTCTGGACTGGGAGTCCGCCCGTGCCATAGGGCGGTAGTCTAAGTCCACTTTCGCTGCATGTGGACGTGAAGACATCGTCGGAGCCTTGAAGACCTGGAGAGAGAAGCCCGACGGAACCGGGAGGAAATAATTCTGCGAAGCACAGCCTGATCAGCGTGAGGCATACGGTTAATGAACACATTTCGCACTTTGGCTGCTCCACCACGGGAGGGAGGTCGGACAGCGGGATTGAAAGAGGAAGCAAACATTGTGAGCGGGCGAGGCTCTTACATGGGTGATTTGTGAACGCAGCTTTTAAGCTAGAGGAACACATAAGAGGACCATTGGCGAGGGGGTCCATGAGGCACTAGGTACACGAGTCAAACAGGTTGTAAAACACGCGGCCTGATGCGTACGCGAGAAATGAGATCCAGTTTACCTATGGACGATGGGCACTTAGATACATAGTGTGAGTGTAAGCATTTAAAATACAGGCTGGCCAGTGATTGAGCGGCAGTCTGGCCAACAGCAAAGCAGGTTCAAGCATTTTTGACGCTCGTACAAACGTGGAAATACACAGATGTGTGGTGAGCTTGGAGCCATATGCATCCTCTCATGACCATGCCTTGCTCCGGAGCTTGAGAGTACGCAAACCTTATTATTATGATTCCAGTGCCAGGGTTCAAGCCAGCGTTTCGGGGAGTTGATCGTCATTTTCAGTAAAGCGTGTCTTTGAAGTAAGACGTCAAACTGATCATTAATCAAGACTGGAGAAATGACCATATTAGGGAAACGAAGCGAAGGAGGAGACATACTTGAACCTGCGGAGGGACTTCGGACCTGGAAGCGTCGATCAAGTGAATGCTGCCGAGATTCTCCATGGTTCTCGCCGTCTTCACTATTCACCAGAACCTGGCAGAACCATTCCAGGGTCAAAGGGCGACGTTGCCGACGAATCAGAGCGACAACGTTAGTATCTCACTCAATCTCCTCGCGATCGAACAAATGGGCCAGCATCGCAGAGTGCCGATCGAGATGGCTCAGAATGCAAGCTAGCGCGATAGAAGACCAACACAATGAAATTATCAATAGAAAGCCTCTAAAAACTGCCCATATCTCGTATCCCACACCTTGTGGGGGGGCAAGACGGAAGTGCAGCCGACAAAGGCGTTCAGCGGGCATGTTCGATGCACAGCGACATGGTTATCCGCTGACTACGGAGTGCAAGGGTGACGCGAGGCAGTATAAATCCCGTGAATGATAACACAGTGATTTCAGGAGATTTATCCCAACTACACCGATAGGTGCCATACGACCCAAGTTCCCGAGGAAAGCATGTTGTGTGAAGTGTCATGGCAAGTACAGCATCATCATCCACGAGTGGGAAGAATTCAGGGAAGTACGCAAGCCGGAAAGCAGCGTCCGCGTCCATGAATGTGATTCTGAATCCTCCGATGCACGGGTGGTCAGGTCGAAGAGTGCAAATACCAAGCAAATACTTTGAAGTGGCAACGTCTGGTAACCATAAGGGCAATAATTTAGTATAAACTGTTTTATATATATATGGTAAATAAAGGACTAAGTTTAGCAGACTTTGGACGAAAACTGCGGACAAGTTTTTGTGGATATTGACACGTCTTGAAGGGCTTGACCCAAACATCCGCCATGAAGCTTAAAGAAATCTACAGGACGTCCACTTTTGCATGGTCACCGACCGCGTCGCTTCCCCTCATTGCGACTGGTTCCGTTGCTGGCGCGCTCGATGAGTCTTTCTCAAACGAATCTCAGCTCGAGATATGGCAACCGGATTTCATGGACAAGAACGAATATAATCTCGGAGGAGATGGTTTGCCTGCCCCAAAGGGCGCGGTCACCGACAGCTCAAGGTGAGCGTGCTAGTCTCGTGTAACAATAGAAGTCCCTGGAAATGATCATCATAGGTTCAACCGTCTTGCATGGGGTCAAGTGCATAGAGACCGCTTGCGCGGTGTCATTGCAGCTGGTATGGAAAACGGCGAACTTGCCCTGTGGGACCCAGCAAAAATCGTTGCTAACGCCGAGTACGTGCATCTTAATACGAGGTTTCATCAGCTGACTATCGTGCCTAGCGTCTCTGAATCTCTGATCCTTCGCAACACCAGCCATACTGGTCCCGTTCGTGGCCTTGATTTCAACCCCATACAAACAAACCTTCTGTCTTCTGGTGCCATCAACGGCGAGGTGCGCAGACTCCTTCTGCAAATCGCAAATCATTCTCCCCCTAACACATTTGTCGTCATATAGGTTTATATCTGGGATCTCAATGACCCGTCGAAGCCGTACTCTCCTACGCCAGGCACGCGGAGTACAAAGCTTGATGAGATCACTTCTGTTGCTTGGAACCAACAGGTGCAATACGTGCTTGCGGGCGCTAGCAGTACTGGATATACTGTAGTATGGGATCTGCGAGGGAAACGTGAGGTGGTTGCCCTCGCTTACGGTGGTGGTGCGGGCACGCTTGCAGGCCAAAGTGGTGTTGGTAGTGGAATGGCCGTTGGTGGCAGACGCGGCATGAGTGCAATTGCGTGGCACCCTGACAATGTAAGCGCTCGCAATTTTCATTGTAACACCAGAGCTAACTGGGGTTTCAATGCAGGCAACTCGCCTTGTGACCGCTTCCGAGGATGACCTGTCTCCCGTAATTATGGTTTGGGATCTTCGCAATGCCCGCGCACCCGAAAAAGTACCTTTTTAATTTGCTCATTCATACATTGCTAATGCGCCCCGTGTCTAGATCCTCACGGGGCACGAGAAGGGTGTTCTGTCGCTCTCGTGGTGCAAACATGATGCAGACCTCTTGCTTTCGTGCGGAAAGGACAACCGTGCCCTTTGCTGGAACCCGCAGACATCTGAGATCATCGGCGAGGTATGGCCTGATTTATTGAAGTTTAGTGTTCTAACTCGTCTTTTAACAGCTTCCTTCAGCGGGTAACTGGGCTTTCCAAGTGGAATGGTGCCCACGAAATCCTGATCTCCTGGCTACCGCTTTCTTCGATGGCACAGTTGGAATTCACTCTATCCAGTCTACGAATGATGCTACAGTTCCCCCTGTGACCCCCAAACCCGATGGCGCAGATGTGTTTGACGTGTCAGGTTACTCCCGTACCACTGCCCCAACGCTCAGTCTCAAACAACCACCCAAGTGGCTTCGCCGCCCGTCTTCCTGCTCGTTTGGGTTCGGAGGGCAGCTCGTAAGCGTGAGCAACCTACCTGCAGCTTCAGGGAAGAACCAGAGCAGCGTCGTGCACATCCGCAAAGTTATAGCAGAGACCGATATTGTCGACCGAGCGCGGAAGTTGCAACAAGCCGTGGATACTGATACCTTGAGTGCATTCGCAGAAGAGCGGGTTTACTCAGAGAAAGCAGGTGAAGATGGCTGGAAGGCCCTTCTGAGTTTGTTCCGTGCGAATTCGAGGGACGAGCTTGTCACGCTGTTAGGCTACTCTAAAGAGGAGGTCAAAGAGCGCGTCGAGGAAGCAGTTGCGAAGCTGAAGGAGATTGTATCGGTCAACACGTCCAGCTACAGCGTAGATGAAGCCGGCGCGGACGCTGCGAAACCTCACGAGCCGGTGGTGTCCTTTGCAGAACCAGAAGCACAATACGATGGCAGTGAAGAAGATTTGTCGACAATGGGTGCAGAGAGGACCCCCTCGGAGGTGAGCGCCAGCGTTGCATCCGACGCCGTCCAGGTCACAGACGGCGAATCCACGACGACTGCTCCGAGTCTCTTCGGCGATGAAGGTGCTCTTGGTACACCCCAGATGGATGCGGGTGCTGACTTCTTTAGCACAATTGGTGCTACATCCGAACTTGAGGTGCCTCATCATAACTACGGTCTCGATTCAAGTGTCGCTGCCACCATTGGGTCTGGCCCTTCAAGTGTAGCAAGCGAGAACCTGAAGAACAACACGTTCAGGATCTACCCCTCTGACGAGAGTGAGACCGATGGGCTGGTGACAAAAGCACTGGTACTTGGCGACTTTGAGTCCGCTGTTTCCTTGTGTCTTTCTTCCGAACGTTACGCGGACGCTATCTTGCTCGCGATCAAGGGTGGTGAAGATCTTCTTCAACGCACCCAGAAGGCTTACTTCGAACGGCGCACCACATCGTATCCTTATCTTCGCCTATTTCAGAGCATCGTCACCAATGATCTCTCGGATATCGTGCAGAACGCCGATCTTCAAGAATGGCAGGAGATATTTGTGGTGCTGTGCACCTTCGCGAGCCAGGAGGAGTTCTCGAACCTCGCGGAGCAACTCGGGAGTAGGCTGGAATTCCAAAGCAGTCTGATACGTGAGGGCGGTGCAGAGAACGAGGACGGCGCCCTTGAGTCGAGGAAGACGGCGACTTTGACATATCTAGCCGCAGGAAGGCTGGAGAGACTTTTGAACATATGGATCGAGGAGCTCGCCGAAGAGGAGATTTTGTTATTGGATGATCAAGATCAGCTGAGCAGTTCACGGTATGCAGCCCATGCCCATGCTCTGCACACTTTCATAGAGAAAGTGACCGTGTTCCGCGATGCCACAAAGTACGTGGACGGCGATTTGGCACAGGTATCAGATGAAGACGCCGGTGCCAAGACGTACAAACTTGGCGCGTTGTACGATCGATACTTTGAGTATGCGGACGTGCTCAGTGCTCAGGGTTTGGTGAAGGAGGCTGTTGCGTTTTTGAAGTTAACGCCAGCAGATTACACAGGGTCTACATTGGACTGCGCAGGAGTCAGGGAGCGTCTGTTGATGGCTTCTGGAGAGCGCAAAGTGACTCCAGCTGCTCCTGTGGCCGGCACCAGCCGTGCTGCTGTTGCACCTGTCCCTGCGCCTACTATCCCCCCCGCGCAATTTGGCTACGCCAACTACACGCCATCTGCTCCAGTTGTCCCTGCTCAATCATATGCGCCTGTTCAACCCATCTCTCAGCCATCTGCCTATGATCCGTATGCTATACCCGCTGCTGCCAGGCCAACTCACCCCAGTTCAATTTCGCAGCCAATCCAACACCAACATCTGCCACCATCCCGTGGTCCTATGCCTCCTTCTGGCCCGCCAAAACGCATGCCAAACGGCGGTTGGAACGATGCCCCCGTTATGAACGATCGTCGCGCCCCGTCTTCACTGAATCTTCATAAGCCTCAGGCAATAGTGTCCCCCTTCCCCAATGTTCCTTCTCCCAGAATTGCGTCACCTCCTGCTTCTGCTCCTGGCCTGCCACACACAGGCGGGCATGGTCAGAATGCTCCCCTTCCCCCTCCGCCACGGCCAGCGAGCGTGCAGAGTCGGGCCCCTCCACCCCAGGCACAACGGATGATGCACCCACCGCCTCCCTCTCAGGCTCGACCTTCGTCTGGGCCTCCTACTCATCCACAGGGCATGCAACCTCCGTCAAACCGGTTAATGTCTCCTGCCCAACACCATGCTCCTCTTCCATCTGTTCCTGGTCCATACTCGCCATCCATGCAACCAGCTCAACTGCAGCCTCCTGGACCGTATGCACGTGCCACTCCTCCACCTGGTTCTCTACGTGGCCCCGGACAGCCACTCGGCCCACCTAGACCATACGCAACACCTCCGCCTGGACAGGCCGGTCCTCCCGCACCGCCATCAGGTCCTTATGCACCTCCTCCCGGCCAAGCTCAGCAACCACCACCAGGTCCATACGCACTCCATCCTGGCCAAGTCCAGCAGCAACCTCATGGACTTCCACAAGGTCCACCGCGGGTGGCACCTGCACCACATCCGCTTGCTGGACTTCCTCCTCAACAGGGACCTCCTGGAGTTCCATCAGCTGGAAGTGCCAGCACCACGCAGCCTCCACGTTCCCGACAAGGTCCGCCGCCACCAAAATATCGTACGTATTCTGGATGAAACGCAGCAGGCACGTGGCTGACTATTGATTCTAGCCCCCGGGGACCGGGCTCATATTCCGGAGTCTGCGTTGCCCATCTTCAATATTATCAACGAGCAACTCACACTGATGAAACAGACAACGCCAGTCCGTGATTGTCTTCTGTGATTGAAGGTCCTATCTGATCATTTTCTACAGCCACAACAACGACGAATGGCCGATGACCTTGAGCGCCGAATCAATTCTCTATTTGATGCTTTGAATTGTGAAACGTTGTCCAAGCCTGTGGTCGACCAGCTGCTTGTCTTGGGAAGAGGTACGTGTTTTGCATAAATACGTTTGGGTGATTCTGACTCACGCATTGCTCGACAGCCATGGAGGCGCATGACCGAGATGCTGCGCTGTCTATCCATGTTGACCTTCTTACTCGTGGCTCGCAGACAGATGATATTGGCCTGTGGATGTCGGCGATCAAGCAGCTCATTATTCGCATGTAAAAGTTTGTCACGAGTCGGCTTTTTACTATCCACAGGACTATTTAGATGGAATGACGTCTAGTATCGGAAAATGTTGATTTCAGCAGTGTTGAGTTTCCTGGGTGACACTGAACTGCTCTTGATGGTGATAAGTGGTATGGACATCTTGAATTCGAGCTGGATGGTTTCTCCTTTGGCGTTGA
>QFEN01000857.1:19045-31574 GCA_003316125.1 Auricularia polytricha
TGCCATAAAGCACCGTAAATGTCAACGCAGGCCCCCATGGATTTGATTATGCAAGCCCAACCTTGTGGATTATTCATCCTGGTGCTGACACTGCGGCTGTATGAGGAAGATAAGCAATGCAAACGTACAAATTTTGGTACCAATCAGGCAAACTTCAAGATCGATCGGATCGGATCGTACTGGTAGTGGTACTGCTGATCTTATCGATGCACTGCCAGTGGGCAGCATGTACCCGACGAAACATATATATTCCGGAGCAGCTCCAGGTGTGGGGTTGGCCGCATCCTGGTCCACATGGGGCATTGCAAAGAGATCCCCATATCCTTGAATGCAATGATCGTGGTTTTTCCATGGCCACATGGTGAGAGAAATCCTATCTGAGCATGTCTGCTCGATCTGGCGCCTCAGAGACACCGTAGAGCGTTCAGCTAACGCGTCTTTGTCATGGTGCTTCTTTGCGCCGACCTCAGGTCGTGATTTGGATGAAACAGATCCGGACATTTCCATCTCGTCGTCGATTATGACGCAGAAACGTTTGTTGCTGATTGACACAACGGAGACGAAGTTATTGAAACATACCATTGCACGCCTCCGAGCTTGAATGTGTGTGCAAAGAGTCGAATTAGCGCCAGCACGTGCTTCGCGGAGTTCAAATTTACGACGCGTGCTGACCGCGTCGCGTTTTGTCCGGTCAAAGTGCTCAGGGTGCAGCGGCTCTGTTTCTCGCGAGGGAGTCTGCCAATCAAACCTGGATTCATCCCGTTCTGTTACAAGCTTTCGAAAAATTAAGAACCAGGCTCTTTCACATTTTGCCGACACACGGAATCGTTCTTCACCTGCAGCATGCGAGTTCTTTGTGTGGCAGAGAAGCCTTCCATAGCTCGTTCAATCAGCTCAATTCTCTCTGGTGGTCGTCTGGAAACAGTGAGCTGGAGCTTTCTGAGTCCTCCAATTCTCAAATTCATACATTCTATTTCCAGCGTCCGACGTCCAATAGATTCATCAAGAACTTTGATTTCGATTACCCACAGACCAACTCACAATTTACAGTAACCTCTGTCTCTGGTCATTTACTAGCCCACGACTTTCCCGAGGAGTATAGGCAGTGGAACTCTTGTGACCCCATTACGCTGTTCGATGCACCCATTCACACCGCTGTACCCGCAGACAGCAAGAGTATCGAACGCAATCTCTTGACTGAAGCGCGTAGAGCGGATACCCTTATGATTTGGACAGATTGTGATCGTGAAGGAGAGAACATTGGGAGCGAGATTGTCAAGGTATGCAAGAAATCACGTCCACAAATCGTTGTGAAGAGGGCTAGGTTTAGTGCCATCATTCCTCAGTGAGTATCCAGTTCTTTGGCCAATTTTTTTTTGGCTCATAGGTATTCGTGATAACAGACAAATTCATCGTGCTGCTCAGCACCCCGTCGATCTCGACATGGCTCAGGCCCACGCTGTCGAGGCGCGCATCTTCCTTGACCTAAGAATAGGAGCCGCATTCACGCGTATGCAAACTCTTACACTGCAGACGCGGCTCGCCCAGTTTCGTGAAAAGAGAGAAGTCGTTTCGTATGGTTTGTCCATCACCGAGCCACTTGTTTTCCCATGACGCATCTCTGAGCAGGTCCTTGTCAATTTCCGACGCTCGGGTTTGTCGTCCAAAGATACAGTCAAGTCAAGTCCTTCGTTCCTGAAGACTTCTGGTACATACACTTTTCTGTGGATCGAGATGACAAGAAGGTCGACTTTAACTGGAAAAGGGGCCACTTATTTGAAAATGATGTCGTTGCTGAGATACACGAGGAGGTTTCACAGAGTCCCACTGCTAGAGTGGTGAAGGTGACACAGAAAGATGTCAAGAAATAGTGAGTTTTTTCCTTGATTTTCTGAACTGCACTAGACCAGGTTGAACATTCCAGCAAACCACTCCCACTAACAACTGTAGAGCTGCAGAAGGCTGGATCCAGATTGTTAAGGCTAGCTCCCAAGAAGGTCCTCGATGTGAGCTACATCAATATTAAGGCTTCTTGCTTTCCAGCTGACTGTGGTCGTACTCATTCAGATTGCGGAGAAGCTTTACCAACAAGGCTTTTTATCTTATCCACGCACAGAAACAGACCAATACGATCCTCAGTTCAATTTCATGACACTCATCGAGAAACAAACCGCCGATCCTGCTTGGGGAGGGTTCGCCACTGGGTATGCTACGCAAGATTTTTGTGAACGCCAGACTTATGCTACACCTTTAGTCTACATGGAGGCAATTTCAATGCTCCCAGGCGGGGCAAAAACAACGACAAGGCTCATCCGCCCATCCACCCCACAGCTCATGCAGGGAATCTTGCTGGTGATGAAAAGAAGGTATATGAGTTCATCACACGGCGCTTTCTTGCAAGTTGTAGCACGGATGCGGAAGGCAAAGAAACAATTGTGCAAGTAGATTATGGTGGTGAAGAGTTTAACGCAACCGGTTGGTAATTCTGCTGCGACTCCGATATATGTTCACGCCCTTGTAGGATTGATCGTCCTTCAGAGAAACTATCTTGAAGTATACCCATATGACAAGTGGTCGGCAAAAGAGATACCGAACTTTGAAGAAGGCGAGCAGCTCGTACCTACGACATGCGAAGTCAAAGATGGTCAAACTTCCTCGCCGTCACTCCTCACTGAGGCGGACTTGGTTACCCTCATGGACAAGAACGGCATTGGTGCGTTTCCGCACACATCATTGTTATTCCTCCTGATCGGATTATCTGCCATTCTGCAGGCACTGATGCTACGATTGCTCAGCACATCCAGACGATTATCGACCGTGAGTATGTCATCGAACGCATGGATGGTGCAACAAAGCATCTCATGCCCTCGACACTTGGCATTGGGCTTATAGAAGGGTACAATGAAATTGGGTTTGAGAGAAGCTTATCAAAGCCACAGCTCAGGCGCGAAACCGAACGCGGCATGGTCCGAGTTTGCGAGGGCACGAAGTCCAAAGCAGAGATGCTCACCGAGAGCATCGAACAATATAGGGAGATGTATGTTCTTGCAAAGAGAGAGTTCGATAAGGTTGTCTCTGTAGGTGATCTCGCGAACGCACGGGTGTTGTCACATTCACATTGCACGACGACTTTAGAGTGTGCGCAGGTACATTGAACGTAATGCAGGTGCAAACCAGGGTGGTGGTGGCGACGGCGGTGGTGGTGGTGGTGGTGGAAGGGGTAGGGGTGCCGGAAGAGGCGCTGGTCGTGGAAACAACAATGATGATGACAATAACGATAATGGAGGACCCCCACCAGGAGGCGCCGGTCGTGGCCGTGGTCGAGGACGAGGACGGGGCGCTGCAGCCCCAGCGTCCAGAGGGCGTGGACGAGGCGCTGCTAGGGCAGCCCCACCGCCACGTTCCAACGATATTGATGGTATGCAAATTAACGTTATGAAGGATAAGAGTTGACATGGTTCTCTAGACCTGAATGATAATATGCCCCCGCCTCCCCCACCGCCTCGAAGCCGTTCACGAGCATCCAATGGAGCACCAAAACCCAGTGCTCCTGTCTCACGGACAGCTTCTTCCGGAAGTAAACCCTCCTCGTCGCGGGTGAATGCCCCGGCAGCTATTCCACGACCCAACCCCTTGCCGTCTTCAAGCACGACGCCCGAATGTGAATGCGGTGTTCCATCTCAGTGTAAAACAGTCACGCAGAAGTCAGCCCGTGAAGGCAAGCAGTTCTATGCCTGCGGAGTCGGTGACGGCTGCGGGTTTTTCAAATGGTGCGATGATGGACCGGTTGGTATGCCTGCAAATCCTATGCCCCTCGTCCCAGCAAAGCGCGCATTGGCTAGCGAACGTTCAGTGAGTTTATGTTTTGTACTACGTCTTGTTTCATATAGAGCTTTGTGAGCTTAACCAGGTCGATGCCCTTGCACGTCAATGCCAATGTCATGAAGACGCGGCACGGCGTACTGTCACTAAAGAAGGGTCAAATAAAGGTCGAATATTCTGGGGATGTCCCAAAGGAAAGGACGATGGTTGTGGGTTCTTCGAGTGGGACGATGAACCGTCCAAACCTAAGAGCGCTGCTCCTCCACGCCCGATGTCGAATCGATCAATAAGCCAAAATGATCCAAGTTCCAGTGGCGAAAAGTGTTTCAAGGTTCGTGTGCGGGCGTAACGATAATTTGATGAGAGACTAAACTTCCATGTAGTGTGATCAAGAAGGCCATTGGGCGTCTGGTGAGTAACACTATGTGCTATTAACAGAGTTCACTAAGTACATGTAGCGTGTCCAAATGGCGACATAACTAGTCGCTCGAAACCGGCATCAAAGGCGGGAGGATCGGCGTCTAGTGATGCGTGCTTCAAGTGTGGACAGACAGGGCATTGGACTTCTGGTATGGTGCTGTATCTCTACATAGACGCCCTATTCACTCATGATATGATAGAATGTCCTGATAACGGTGGACCTGGGCCATCGAAACGCGCAAAATCTACTTCACGAGGTTCGAAGTCCTCGTCGAATACCACTTCCCGAGGGAGAGGTGGGAAGAGAGGTGGGAAGAAGGGGGCCTGCAAGACGAAAGGAGGAACGTTTGGAGCTCCAGATGATTTCTGAGGCAATGTGGCGAATGTACTATGGTTTTCGTGCCGCTCAAAATGGAAAACCAACTTGATTGTAGCATTCATACTCTTTTATGTTTGTCAGTCATTGTACATTTTCAGACCCCACCAGCGGCGAGTCAATCCAAGAATTATGCAGTCTCAATAGTAACCTATCTAATTTTTAAGCTAACGTCTGTTTATTCATATATGCCTTCTCCGTCCAGTCGCTGGAGGCTCGATCTTTTCCACGTCCGCGACTCGCACACTGGACATCAACGCTAGTGACAGGTGCATTGGTCATCATGGATTTGTCATGGATACTCACAGAGTCTCATCCTCCACGTCCGTGTGATCGGTGACGCGAAGGTACACCATCGGAGCGGCAAAGATCATGCTAGCGACCATTAGGAACCAAGTCGACAGGAAGATGTTCATATATCTGAAGTGCTGGTCCAGCAGTTTGTTCACATAGGAATGAAGAACTCACGGGATTCTAGCGGCATCAGTACTCCATGCACTTGCCGCACCTGCTGATTGCAGGGACTTGTCTGTATTGGGTTTGATCAGTGTTGGACTCAGCCCTTTCATTTCAAGGTCAATACGCACAGAAACCAGTGAACACGGCCAGCTTAACGGGGTCGTTCGACATCGCGCCCATTAGCCAGTATGCATATGTCTGCCACATTGAATCCAGGAAGCCATGAACCATCATGAGCCAGACATGGGCAGCGTAGGTTTCATCCAAGATATCAATCTTGTAAGTATCAGCGCGGGTATATGTCCTAACTTCCATTATGATTTTGTGGTGTAGTGTGACAAGATGACTGACTTCTGGTAGAAATACGCCCAGACGTGGGCAGCGAAAACTGCAAGAAACAGGAGGATCCAGCCGTAGAAGGCACGGACTCTGCGGCGGACCATTTTCTGGTCAAGAATAAAGTAACCGAGGAAAACAGATCCAAGGATTTGTGATGTATAGGTCATTAAACTGTTCAGGCCCCGTGCACGGATAGTGAATATTGCGCCGTTGTAACCATTGAATTCTGCATAACCTATCAGCAACCGGGCTGATTCCAAGAACGATACAGACCCCAGGTATAACAGTAATTACTGGCAAAAAACATCGGGAAGAGGAGGATAATCCAAGGGTCAGTCCTCAGGGCCACGTACAAGCGGAACAACTCCGTCTTCCATGATGGGTAGCGGACCTCAGTCACGCGAGTCCCGTCCGTACGAACCACCTTGTCTGGGTTTACCATCAACAGCGGGAGGAATACGCCGATGAGGGTCAAAATTAGGAAGCCAACCTAGTTCAGTGTCAATCTCTGGTGACAAGAGATTATCGAATGACATACATATGTGCCATTACCAACTGAGGGTGACAAAATCGATCACGTCAGATTCATAGCCATACTGTGCATTGGCTCTTACTGCTGTTGGTCTGACGGTGGAGAATATGAGCACGGCTTCCCATTCACACACGAAACTTATGTATCACTCACCGTACTCTTGAAATTGGTTCCAAATGCTACAGCAGAACCCAGAACCCCTCCAAGATTGAAGATGGCCCAAAAGAGAGCGATGAACATGCCCTTCTGAGCCTCTGTAGGGTAGGCCATCATCAAAGAACCCTGCGCGGTCCAAAGCAAAGCTGCACAGACACCAAGGATAGCACCAGCCGTGACAACGAAAGCACTCGCATCAGGATGGATGTTGATAACACTGAAGTGCAATGTTTCAGTAAAACCACAAGATCGATGAACAACTCATCTTACAGGAACGAGGCGATGTACAGCGAGTAGCCCAAAGTTCCAAGTATCAGAGTCCGCCGAGGACCAAGGACATTATTAATGGAACTGCAGCGACATTAGTCACCATAGGTTAAACTGACAACCTTGACTCACCCGGAGATTAACCCAAAAAATGCAAAAGTCGCGTATAAAATCGCGCTAGCGTTGGCCTGGACTGTACTATTGACTTGGCCTCCACCACCAAGACCAGTAAGCGCAACGAAGATGCCAGGGCCCATGAAACACACGAGTCCCAAAATCGACACTTGGGTGACAGGGTGGTAGTAATACCTCCTCCATCTCGTCGGACGGTCAAGATCCTCTGCGTGAGGAGACGTGGAGTCCTCGTGGCTGCTGTCAAGTTTGTCGACCTCTACTTGCACCTTGGACATGGTGATTAGAAGATGATGGTACAAGGGCTCATTAGCACAAAGGAACAACTGTCTTCGTTCTATATGGTGGGAGACTGAGGGCTTATATGAATTGCAGGCATCCGGAACTCCACAGGCAAGACGTACATACCTCGTCAATGGATAAAACAAATGCCTACATATTTCATTGGTAACATTGGTAGGCGTGGAAGGAGCCGATATGATTCCATTGAATTCATCACAATAATAAGTCGTGAGCCGAAATTCGGGACTGAAAGTCACAGCCTTACGAAGACGTTGTGAACCAAATCGATGTCAGGTGTGGTGTCGGTATGTGGATAACTGTCCCATCGGTGAGCCCCAAAGATGAATGCGTAATAGTTCACCAAAAGAAGATAGTCGTGTCAAGATTATGACACGAATTTGAAGTTCGCCAGGTGGCCCAGTCACCAGTGACCAATTCGCACGATATACCTTACTGAGCTCTTCCCCACTTCATGCAGCCCTCCCGCAGCAGATTTCAACTGAATCTCGAGGGCGTCGGGGGCCGCCCAGTGGTCACCACGGACTGGCGTATGTAACCAGCATCGAATCATTATTCATGAACCATAGACAAGCAGTGCTATTGATGTAATGTTTGTCAGTGAAGCCGAAGAAACTACAGTATCGTGACTTAGGAATAAATCGCTACCCTGACAGTGCGACCAGGGCTAGTTGGTTCACGTTGTCCGTTGCAACCGCTGGAAGTCCGATCTTTTCACGCCTGCGATTCACAACCTGCCGTAGATGTCAACCAATAATAGATGCATTGGTCATTATGGGCATTTATATGCCCTCATCCTCAACGTATGTGTGATCGGTGACGCGAAGGTACACCATCGGCGCGGCGACGACCATACCAGCGACCATCAGGCACCACGTCGACAGGAAGATGTTCATGTATCTGGAGCGCTGGTATCTCAGCTTGTTCACATAGAGAAGAATGATGAACTCACGGAATTCCAACGGCGTCAGCACGCCAGACGCCTGCCGCGCCCGCTGATTGCACGGACTTGTCTGCATGGTTCTTGGTCAGAAAGATGGATCAAACTCGTACTTTCAAATACGCACAGAAGCCAGTGAACACAGCCAGCTTCGCGGGGTCGTTTGACATCGCACCCATCAGCCAGTATGCATATGTCTGCCACATCGAATCCAGGAAGCCATAGAAGATCATGACCCAGACATGAACAGCGTAGTTTTTTCCCATGATGTCGATATTGTCAGCATCCCTCGCAGCCTCCTCAGTGCGGGTATATGTCCTAGGAGTGCTTTCATTTTATGTTTGAACCTATAGTGTGGCATGATGACTTACTTTTGATAGAAATACGCCCAGACATGGACAACGAAAATCATAAGGAACACGAGCATCCATCCATAGAATGCACGGACTCTGCGTCGGACCCTCTTCTGATCAAGGACAAAGTAACCCATAAAAATGGATCCAAAGATCTGCGCTGTCCAGGACATGACGTTGTTCAGACCCCGTGCACGGATCGTAAATATGGCGCCGTTGTAGTCATTGTATTCTGCGCGATCTGTCAGCAACTACGTTGACACCAAGAACAGTACGAACGCCAGGTGTAAAAGTAATTACTGGCAAAGAACATCGGGAAGAGAAGGATAATCCAGAGGTCGGTCTTGAGGCCAACGTACAAGCTGAAAAACTCTGCCTTCCAAGATGGGTGGCGGACCTGGTTCACGCGAGTCCCATCCGTACGAATCATCTTGTCTGGGTTTGCCATCAACAGCGGGAGGAATACGCCAATGAGGGTCAAAATCAGGAGACAAACCTAATCAAGTGTCAATCTCCGGTGAAAGAGACTATCGTATGACTTACATAAGTGCCATTGCTAACTAACGATGCCGAAATCAGTCAGTTCCACCGTCAGGCTCATAGCCATGTGTCCTGGCCTCTTACCACTGTTGGACTGACGGTGCAAAATAATAAGTATATCCTCCTACTCATAAACATGTTACTCACGGTACTCTTGAAATTGGTCCCAAATGCTACAGCAGAGCCCACAACCCCCCCAAGACTCAAGATGGCCCAACTGATACATATGAACATGCCCTTCTGAGCCTCAGTAGGGTATGCCATCATCAGAGAGCCCTGCGCGGTCCAAAACAAAGCTGCGCAGATACCAAGGATGGCACCGGCCACGACAACGAAAGCACTCGCACTCGCACCAGGATGGATGTTAACAGCACTGAGATGCAATATTTCAGTAAAATCACAGGATCTATTGGCGGATTATCTTACAGGAACGATGCAATGTACAACGAGTAGCCCCAAGTTCCAAGCATCAGAGTCCACCGAGGACCAAGGACATTGTTAATGGAACTACAACATTAGCCCCCGCAGCCGAAAGCCACGATGTTATCTTACCCAGAGAAGAGCCCAAAAAACGCAAAAGTCGAATACAGAATCGCGGTAGCGTTAGCTTGAACAGTGTCGTTGACTTGGCCACCACCGCCAAGACCAGTAAGCGCAACGAACATGCCGGGGCACATGAAACACACAAGTCCCAGCATCGACACCTGAGTGATGGGGTGGTAGTAGTATCTCATCCATCCTGTATGGTCAAAGACCTTTGCGTGTTGAGAAACGGGGTCTTTGCTGCTGCTGTCAAGTTTGTCGACCTCTTCCTGGGCCTCAGACATGGTAGTTAGAAGATGCGACATCCAGTGAAAAAAACGGACAGAAAGTGGTCCACAATGGCTTCGTCATCAAGCAGTCATGTGGTGAAACCGCTCATACTTAGTACTATGAGTGCCATGCGCCCATAGACAAGATATACCTTGATAAAACTTCGAACGGCTTGGATAAATGAAGCAATGTCTGATCGTGAAAACCTGCGTGACAAAACTGCGCCCAGTGCTTGCCAGAATGAGCATAGCTACGTAGCCTAAGTCTGAGCGTGGCTCTCCGCATTAAGCTAGCAGGTCAGCGGAAGCGAATCGATGTGATCCATCGATCTCATCACGACGATAGTAGGTCGTGCATCGTGAAAGAACTGGCAGATTCAGAATTCGGAAAGTCTGTCAAAGAAGACTCCATGGCCGAGAACGTCCAGGAAATGGCGACTCTGGGGCTATTTCACGTAGACTCTACATAGAATTTTCGGACCAGTGTCTCGGGCTTCGGCGGCTGGCTTCGGGCGGAGTTTTAAATGTTGCCCGACGACAAAGTGTACACGTGATGGACAGCTCATTTACCTACTGCATGAATGGCGCACGAGCTGTATTATGGACATTGCGAGTGTGTTTTCAGCCCTTAACAACAACCTAGAACTAAAGGAACTAATGTGAACTGCCTTTCAATGTTTACTACACTGCACAAGTGCACTTACATCAGTAAATTCACACATTCCTTAACTTCCTTTTTCGTAACTTGCCTCCAGGTAATTTCCACAAAAGGAGCAGATAAATGACTCACAAGAATGGTGACACCAACTTACCATCAGCTTGCCACAAGGCAATTATACTAGATGTTCACTAGAGTTTGCGCATTTTTGGGAAAACATCTATAACTCTACAACACATTCACATAAAAATCTAATTTTTAGACAGATGGATAGCCTGATATTGAAAGTACATGGCCTGCTAGGTTTTTCTTTTGAAATTGACATGTTGAGTCCAGCAGAGAGTTACCACACATAAAAGGGTGTTTTTCCCTAGAGTTTGTGCATTTTGTCACACCATGCTGCTGCCATGTCTTTCAAACTCCGCACAGGTGTTAGATCAGAAACATGCTCATTTTGGCTGCGGAATTTCAATTTGTACAGTCCCAATGTAACACTTTGGGTGGATTGTCACATCTGGTTGTGTTTCTTTCACCACAGGTGAATCTAGCAAGAAAGTAGCACCAGAGAAACTTATTATAGCATGATGTGTGGAAGTTATCTGACACAACGTAGAAAGGTAATATGAGAAATATAAAACCCAGCTACTATGTTGAGTCTTGCTAAGCCTAGGCTAGTTCGACCCTAAAGGGGCCTGCTGTCTGATATAAGAATGATAGTTAGTGTCTTTAGGTCAAGGAGAGAATAGCTAGTGCGTGAAAATAGCAAGTCTGATGATGGGAAACTAAGTCCGATGTGCGGGAAAGTGCGGGTCTGATGCACAGGAACAGTGGGTTTGATAGATGAGGACAGAACTGGATGGGAAGCTGATGCAAAGAGTCAGGACTAGTATCAAGGGGGCAGATAGTATCAAGGAAGATGACTAATCAAAGAAGGGTTTTGTTGTTAACTGTAAAGTTGAGATGAGATAAAGTGATAGACTTAATGACAAATAGTCAAAGAGAATAAGAGGTATCAACTTGAGGATAGTGATCCAAGAGAATGAGGAATTGTGAACAGGCTCAAGAGTGCACTCAAGAGAATCAAGGAGAATCAGATAGGATTCAGGTAAGATCCAGTAGAATCAAGTTAAGGAATATACATAGTACAAATGGTAACAACTACTTATAGGGTCAGGAGAGTTCAGGGGAGGTCTACCAAACTAGCGGTAAGGGTCAAGGGTAATCATATATAAGGTAGCTGTGCTGTCAGGGAAAGGGGATCAAGAGTCCAAGGGTCATCAGGAAGTGCAGGGTCCAACACAAGGAAGTCATGAGGCCGAGGGTCAAGGGGTAACACAAAGTACTAGAATCATACAATAAGATTGGTTTGACACAGTTAAAAAAGTGTCTGAATGAGTCATAGGAATAGAATTACCATATCTTACCCATATAAGGTTATATTCTCATGCCATATAGCTCAGATTTAAGCCATGATGTAGGGCTTTCAGACATATTCCTATATCCATATGTTATATTTAAATGCTAGTTTGCTATGATCCAATTACTCAAAATTGCACAAACATTCAGACACTTTTTTGAGCCACTGTATATTGGTTTCTCTCATGGGCACTGCCTCTTACATACATAGGCTGCTCTTCAGTCACTTTAGGATGCTTTTTGGATGCTCTTTGCTCACTATCTTACACTGTGAGGGAAGTTCAGTGTCGATCTTTATAGTTGGTCTGCTGAAACACTCAACAACAACAACAAACAAAAATGCTACTGGTCAGCAGTCCTTTTGCTTAGAAGCGCTGGGTACAGTAGTTGTTGTAAAAGGGGTGGGCTGATTCTGGTAGTGCACTAAGCACTTTGGGTGTTGAGGGTTTTAGGCATGGGAAAATTGAGGATAGAGGAGCACTACTAAGTCTTAGAAGACCTAGCAGGTTTGAGAATGATAAAAGAATAACACTGCACTTGAGGCAGCTGACTTGAATGACTTGAGTAGACTTGAGGGAATAAGACAAAGTTTCAGGTGAATAATGTCTAAGATGTCAAAGACTGAAAGAATATGAAGCCTATCTGAGGCTCCAGAAGGAACTGGACATGAAACAGTGAACTGGGAAGCAGATGTGTTTTTTATATAGCCAAAGTACAGGGGTTTATATAGGTTTGAGTGATTTGCATACTCCTGCATATCCAAAACTGTGCTCCAGCCATAAGAGTAAGAAAATGATGGGGGTAAGGAAGGTCATGGAAGGTCATGGAAGGTCATGGAAGAATAGGAGCTGTGCTTCAGGGGCAATTACCAAGCATAAGCAAAAAATAGAACAGGATGAATAATAAGAATAGAGCATGAGTCATATGAAAGGGAGGATGATAAATTAAAGCTGTGACCATTACAAACCATGACCAATGATGATAAATCCTCCTCATTTAGCATTACC
>QFEN01000860.1:0-12680 GCA_003316125.1 Auricularia polytricha
AAGCGGCCCAAATTCGTGACAAAACCCGAGCAGAGGCAAAAGATTTTCGTGATGCAGTTGCTTCCGTGCATGGAAATCGGCCAGGAGTCTCTGTCAAGCCATGAGGTTTGAGCAAGCGTATTACATGCACAGGGAAGCCGAGAACATACTTGAGTGATTCTGGCTCTGGAATCGTCGCCTACGACATCGACCCTTATGGATTTGACTGCCACCTGTCATGGATTCAGATCGCTCAGAAAGGCCATATATCACGCAGCATGCCAGTGCTTGCCTCCAAGCCTTGATGGTTGGACGCAGTGCAAGTGCATTTCCACACATCCCCAAAACTACCTTGCGCTATGGGGTTGGGCGACTCCTTGGATATAAATCCTGTGAGGTCGGGTAGGCTGCATTAGAAGTCGCATGAGTTAGTGCGTTATCACAGGATATTGTGATGGACTCGCTGGTTGTTGGGGTCTATCTCACCACCACCGATGGTAGTTATCATAGACGGGCGACTTCTCCACCACAGAAACTTCCTCCAGACCTTCTCTAACCAAGACCTGCAATGGGATAAGAAAGGCAGAATCATTTAGGTTGGTAGCATCGATGGCCTGGAACTGTAAATCAGTGTAGTAATGCAAATTTTCAAAAACAGACCTAACCTCTTATATGACTGCTGTATAGAAAAATCAATCGTACCAGTAGTTACTAAGAGAGTGAGTATATCATGAATTTCGCGTTGCTTAACGAAGCGTAGAGTTCTGCAGAAATCGGCGGTGCTAGTTGCGGACTCAATTTTGCGCATATTGTGCGGTTACATAGGTTCTTGAATTCCATTGAATCTGCGATATAGGGCCAAATCACCGGCTGATTTTTCTCAATGCCAGCGAATCCCAATGCCCAATCAGCGCATTTACGCCCGACCCCACCAATATCAGACTCGTTCGTTTACCTTACGGTCCTTCCCGCTACAAAAAGTTACTTCCTGGACGCTCGAGTCATCTTCTCAGAACGTTCCACCTGTGATCCTCAGCAAATGAATCAACTTGTTTGGTCCCGGTCCGCAACGTATATTCAATTTCCGTTGGGATGTGTGTTACGATTGTGAATTTCACGGCGGGGACTACGAAGCACTCGGGTTGTGATCTAGTTTCGTCTCGAGGCATACACAATGCTGGAACAGAAGAACCCTGCATGAATCCATGTCATTTCATTCATTTGCAGGAGACAGACTGAGCGCATGTACGTACTGCCATAGTTCTGGACATGTTTCTAACACAAGTAGGTGGGGGTTGGCGATCGCAAGCCTTGAAGTGTGAAAATCGAATCATGGATCTCCCAAGTTGGGTTCTAAACCATGAATCCACACATAATGAAAGCCGATTGCCAAACTAGTCTGATACAAAAACACGAGTCAACACATAGCATTTCTATAGAAATCTCGGACGTCAGCAATAGGAGGTCGCTGTGATATCTCGAGCCAACATTGCTCGATGAAGTCCCAGTGACAATCCCGAATGACAGGGGTCTCTGGACGCTTAGGCTTCACACCCCTGAGTATGGCCACGACCACCTGGTGATCACTGCGAATGTCATAGTATGGCTGCCGGCCCGATAAAACCTAGCATAAATGAGAACAAGAACGTTGCAAATATACTCCGTTGACAGACCTGGTATGCAACACATCCAAAAGAATAAATATCGCTTTCTAGTTTCGGTGAACTTGGCACATCCTCGGTCTCCGGAACTTCGAAAAGCTCTGGCGCAGCCCAGCGCACGTTACTCCTGATGTAAGAGGTCCCGTTCAGGTCGGAACATGTAGTCAAGAGTCCATAGTCTGCTAGGAGGGCTTTTCCGTGGTTATCAATGAGTACATTGCTCTAAGAGGATGTGAGATTGGTTACATGTATGCAATACCGCATTGTTACTTACACCTGTGAGATCTGCATGTGGCACCTCATTAGAGTGAACTAAGCGCCTTATATCAGCTTATCTTAATGCAATGCGAGAATGGCATGACGCACGATAATGAAGACCAGCAGCTACATCAGCAAGCTGTTACGGTGTTCATGAGTCGCGGTGCGATCATATCATTAGAAAACTTACCAAGCCAAGCTTATCGGCCTCAGAGAGACTGTTATAGTGTTTATTGAGATATGTACTCAAAGATCCGTTATGCATCCACGGAGAAACGATGGCTGGTACTGGACCAAACCCGTAGGTAATCCCGCACAGGGAAAGAACGTTATCATGCTGCAGTGGTTTCCACTTGTGGAAGTCGTCCATCAACCTCTGAAAATGTTTTCGTATCATTGTAGTGGGTAATGTGGATCATATTAGCTGACCTTGTTGACGATTTCCTTGAAACGGTCGTCCGGAATTTCTATCCTCACGCATTTGACCGCCACCTTGAAATATCATTAGATACCATATTTTAAGCGCGAAGCTCGTACCGACCTCCACATTACGATCTTTGTCTGAGAATCTGCATTTCCATACGTCGCCAAAGCCGCCCTGCGCAATAGCATAAGTAGATTCCTTGGCAACGCTCGAAGTAAGGTCGATTGAGAAGTCTCTAGATGACTCGGATTCGCTGCCAAAAGGTTAGCCTCATCGGGAGGGGGCTCTGCAAGAGACTAAGTCCACTTACTCATTGCCACTGACGATTACATCCGCGTGTGTCGACTCTATCGAGGGCGATAATTCTGTTTCCGGCTGGGGTTTCCACCTGTTAGGCAAGACACTGAGGATCCAGGCAGAAAGGGAAACCATGTGCCACTAGATTGGCAGCGTGATGGAATTGGGGGAGCCAAATCTTTAATATAAACCCTCCAGATATGATATATCGATGATACTTGCTAGCCTTGCGAGAGTTCTGCCTTCAAATATTCTGGCTGCTAGCTGTAAAAACTAGAGGACGCGAAACGTGGAACGTGCTAGCGAAGATTCTACAACCGTGAGATCTTGAGAGCTTGAGAGGTCAACGTAAATTCATCGCAGTTAGGAATCAACAAGTTACTAAATTTAGCCAGTAGCTAGGTATCATACTGGAACGGTTATTCCTAGAGCCGTATCCTATATTACGCAGGAATATACGATGATCCGAAGTCCTATACGCTAAGCGCTAAATGCAACCCACGAACCCACAGCCAGCCTGCCTGTTGGGTTCGCTGTTCGCGTCCGCTGCTCTGCAGCTCGGATAGTAATGTTGAATAAAATCCCAGTGCCGAACAGTGATATGCAGCCTACCCGAGCATACAGGAAAAATCTCGCGCTTCAGGAGTATTGAACGTCGTAAATGAAATAGGTAAGTGTTCTTGGTAATACAGGAAGCAATACACATACCTGGAGCATATTTCCAGACAAGCATTGCTTTGCATGATAGAGAATCATTCCTCCTGTAGAAGAAGCGCTTTGCTGTGAGCGTGCGCTAAGTTGGTTGAAAGAAATGAAGTCGTTTACTTGAAAAGCCCCACTGCCATAAATGCGCACAATGATGTAAGTCAAGAAACCGGGCGCGTTACTTTTTTTCAACTCAACACCACTCACCTCCGTTCATTAGGTTTCCCTGAATAGTAGGAGCAACCAACTGTTCAGATTGAGTAAGAAGACATGGCCATGTACAGCAACACAATCCGAGGGCCATATGGGACGTCACAGGACTAATATTTACAGCAGTCTCTCAATGGATGCTTCTTTGACGTTTATTGTGATAGAGCTCCAAAGTTGGGATCCGGAACTGAGGGGTCTCTATGCAGATGCAGATTCAAAGACCTGACTCTCCGTCCGCAGCATGATATCCATTAGTCATCTTCATCCAAGACCTTGACAGCCTCGAGGTGCGAGCTGGGAGGGGTTGTGTCCGACCCAAAGTCGAAGATTCGCGCTTCAATATTGGTCCTGGACCAAAATTCCAGAGAGATCGTCATATCATCACCACATGTGCGCATCGGGATCTTGCGCTTTCTGGCAGATATCTAATGTGACGTCTCTTGGAGCTCTGCATATTGCCAGTCCATAGCCGTCGATATCCTGACGAGTCGCAGACTTACACCACAATGATATGGAGTGGGGGTCCCTGATGTAAGTATCTGATGATCAATCCCACTACTGGTCGCGCAACGTCACAAGGCAGTCCGTAAAGAGAACACCAATAAAGAGCTACAAAGGCCGAGTCACCACTGACGGTACGCTGAACATCAGCCGAGATATGATGGAATTAAACAAATTTGTGGGTGTAGTGAGTCGCTTAGGTCATGGGGGCTCCCTCTCGAGGCAGAGAAGGGGATTTCGTACAGTGACCTTGCAGTAAACGTATCGCCTCGGGAGATGAAGCTTGAAGTACTGCCCATGAGTATATTGAACTCTTCTGACTCAGTGATATCTGGAATACCCATTAAACACTTGCAAGTCATGCTAACCGAAATTCTCCTGGGATGATGTAATCATAGCCTTTCTAGTCTATCTCTACCCGACGAAAGATGAACTTCATGGAAGTGTTTATTCCTGATCCATGAGCAAGGAGGTTACGAGCCTGCAGAAGTGACTGGCATTAATATCTCACGCTGGCAATAGAATTGATGGCTTGCTCAGACCGCATTCCATATTGCTGGCTAATAGAGATCAGATAGGACTCTTGGCTCACGCACCATCTACTTGAAAGCTTCTGAAGGAACAATGAACGCGTCGGGTGTGCATAATCGGTGTAGGTATGACAGCAGATGCTGAAAGTCCTACCGCAATGCACTCTGATGCATACCCTGCTAAAAATGGAGACCCTCCTGCGCAACCCGGCGCATCCCTATTTCAAATCCATGATATGAACCATATATCGGTGGATGATCGAGCGGGTCATGATGCGTGCATTGCATTGGAAGGCGCTAATAGAGACTGCAGCTGTGAAGAGGGGGAGTGAGAACGTCATACACGCTGCGCAATTCTCAGGAGTGGGAGAAAACAGGGTCTCATGAGAGAGAGAGGGAGTTGGGTCTAACGCCACATAGTGCATCACAATCCTTACCTGATCCAATACCACTGCGGAAGGCAAATTGCCAGATTCATCACCTGCATGATGCTCAGAATCCTGATGAGGAGCAGCTTGACTTGGCTAGATGAAAATTCATTGAGAGGTACGACAAGCTGCGTTGGTAACACGTACACCTGCAACTAAGTTCGTCATACTTGACCCAGACCCCCCCGCAATGGCACCAGCCCCTGCACTACTCTGAGTCAATCCCGTAAGCCCCTCCTCTCTCGGGACAATGTCTATCAGAAAGTCGAATTGGTCTGACTTCGCAAGTGCCTTCGCAATATCGGCACGGGACAGTGTTCGACGCTTATTTGAGTCGGCTATGATGAAGGCACGGGCAGTTATTTCAGAGATGAAAACTTGGTGGGCGAAAGTGTGAAATTTTATGTGACGAAGTAGGGAAGAGAACGGAAACATTAAATTTCTGTGGCGGAAAGGGTAGCACCGGACGCACTTTCACATGCTTTGCAAAATAAGATAGGCGCGTCTGCTGCGATCATCTGTGAACGTAGTCACTAAGTGAGAACTCGGCATCATTTTATGAAGGAGTGACATACCTTCACGTCTGGATCGCTCTTCATTACTTTCTTGATGCGAGCGAGAGGAAGTGGAGGATGCCTGTAATCTGGGGTCTCTTGTTCTGCTGCATCCACTTGCCGCTGCCAAAATGAACGAAGGAAGTCATTGAGAGGCTCCCCGGACTGCACATATGGGGTGGTGGGCGACATTAAAGAGTAGGTGGGAAGATCTATCAATTCACATAGAATATTAGTAACCTTAACCCTAGACTAAGGGCAACCATAACTTACCACGGCTTTGCATACTACACTTTGGGAACCTTACCACACCCATCAGCGCTCTGGCAGCATCACATCTGGATTCTGTCCTTCATTTCTAAAATTATTATTATTATTATTATTATTATTATTTGTCACATTGGAATTGGACGCGCTGTATCCGCCATGCATATAGCGAGGCAAAGAATATACCTGCTGTGAGCCTGCGAACACGAGGCAGGCTCAGTCAAGCTTGGTATCAGGTTTGTCACACATCTTGCAGCTTCAATATGTGCACACATAATACACAAGGACATCGTTTAGATGCCCCTTTATGTGTCTCATCCCGTGGAAGTGCTTTAGCAGTTCAAAGTGAGTCACATAATAGAAGGAATGGCTGTCTTCCATGGTCTATCTAGTGGAGGCTGGAGAAGTCGCAAGTTCGTTTCGAAGCTACCTAGTTATAGCGGGGAACTCTAAATGTGGCACCACCTTCGTGTTCTATGAGTGAAGGGTTAGGGTAATTGCCTGCAGGTACCACTTGCGTTTCCTGACCCTCAATCCATGGAAAAATACGTTCATGGCCGCCAATCATAGGTAACTTCTCATCTGTCAATGGATTATCGCTGAGTCGATTATGGTTCAAGTTCAGCGTGGTGATGATAACCCTGGCGCAACTAACTTAGCTAGGCTTTGGAAACCTAGAAGTGCATCTATGAAGGAAAGCCATTTATGCGCACCGACCTTTCTTACCGTGTGTTTCTACTGATTAACTCATGCACAGTAATGCAGCATGACCTCTTCATCTCTCATCAGTGCTCTCTCGTTGTGTCGGTCCATTCTTTGCTTTCTATTCTCCGAGAAGCTTGCCGGCTCAGATCCAGCCACTGGCGGTGAAGACCCGGACACGGACCATGATAATGCTCCGAACAATGCTGTCAACGGACCATCTCATGATTGTCGTCGAAATCACGAGCTTCTAGAGCACAAGTCTGTGAGTGATCTTTTAGGATCCTTCCATTGTAATTCTGGTGCATTTTAGTATGGAGGAACTGATTTATACTACAGCGGACTGCTGAAACTTTGGCTGCACACGGACGTCAAAACTCAGTTGATGACCTTTTACGCACTGGATCCTCGTCTAGTGCATCGACTTTACCTATGCCGGCGCAAATGTGCACCACAAATTCACATCATAAGCCAGCGGAAAGAACGCCCAAGCTCCAACTTTTCTCTAAATTGCCTCGGATACTCCAATTTCGGGCAATGTCACTTGGGGTGTCTACCGTCAGTTCTCCACAGTCAATTCCAAACTCGAATTTAAATGATCCAACAAACCGGTGAGTACCAACTAAAAACTTAACTATGGCATTGAAGATGACCTGGTCCAGAATCGACACCCTACCTGATTTAACAGGCCAACTGAATCGCACGAGCTCTTATGCCACCTCTTTCGGTGGGCTGAGTGACATCTGGCGATGTACATGGAACAGGAATGGTAGCATTGTTTCTGTAAGTGCGTCCCGATTTTCTGAAGATGTCCGAGTCTGATGAAGACATCGCAGGTGGCTGTGAAGTCGATCAGGAGTCAGGCACTAGACGAAGGGGATGCGAAGAAAAAAAGTAGGGTGCGTCAGCGTGCTCCGTACAATCCAAAGTGTTGCTTATTGGTTATCATAGAGGCTTCGTCGTGAGCTCAAAGTTTGGTTGAGACTTAGACACGACAATGTCGTCCCACTATACGGCACTGCATCCGGCTTTGGTCAATTCGTTGCCTTGGTTTGTCCCTGGTACGACAATGGATCGCTTTCAGGTTATCTTGAATCTCTTGGCGAAACTTTGTCCGCAGTCAATCGTTTCCAACTGGTGCGTCTTGTATGATCTGTCTGAAAGCGTGCCCATGCCTTCGCAGCTCAGTGATGTTTCTGCGGGTCTTCAATATCGTGGGTATCTTGTTCTGTTCTGCGGCATGGTTGGTGATGGTTCTTTTGCCTCAGTTCACTCTTGCTCCGTTGTTCATGGCGATCTCACCGGGGTGAGCAGATGTTTTACTGAATTTATTGCTGATGATGACCACATCTGCAGTCCAATGTTCTCATCTCATCCGATGGGAGGGCCCATCTATCTGATTTCGGTCTCTCCGTCATCATTGTGGATTTTGTGGGCACGTCTTATTTCACGTCTGCCTTCAGTGGTACTGTGCGGTGGACAGCGCCCGAACTTCTTGAAATTCCCGAAGAAGATGCAATCATGATCCCGACATCAAACAGCGACGTATATTCGTTTGGGTGTATTATGTTCCAGGTTTTCCCAATTTTCCTTTCCTTCATCACCTAGTCTCACCCTTGCGTTAGGTTTTGACGGGCAAAGCGCCATACTCTGAGTTCAAGCGAGATGCACAAGTTGTGGTTGCAATTTCTCTCGGAACGAAACCGTCGCGTCCTGGGTCCCCTGCTATCGGTGATAACCATTGGGGTTTCATTCTGAACTGCTGGTCCATCAAGGACTGCAGACCATCTGCCCAGCAGGTAGATGAGTATGTCAAAGGCCAGCTCCACCTCTTACAACATGGCACATCAGCTCCCGGTTAATCTGTCGGGGCTCCCTTACTATCATGCCTATATGTACGGACCTGAATTGCTACTTTCGTGCAACATATATCATCGCTCTGAGCTCTGTATTCTCGGGAGGTTCTTCCATAGTATGCACCACACAATAATACTGAACGCAACGCTTGATTCGGTATAAGTGGACTACTCACATCGGTTATTCGTGCCAGGCTATTATCATCTGATGCAATGAGGCCAACGCTTTTTATGATTGGCTTCTACATCATTCACATCTGTCATGGATTGGTCTGATAGTGATCATCCACTATCTAAGGATCTGCTCACAAGGGCTGTTGTTCGTCTTTACCAAATTGCTTCAGTGCTGATCACCTCATTGCTAGAGCGTCAACAATATCTTGACATCTCGTTCAGGATGGCGCTCCTTGCATCTAAATCTTATCCTTAGAGTTTCTCCGGCACCGGTATCTCAGGATCAAATTTACAGGCCAACATGCTAACCATAGTGATCTGCCAGATCTAGGATCTGTCTTCTTGCATAAAAGATGGCATAACAGCTTGTGATGCATTGCGCTTATTATCTCCCTGTCCTGTTGCTGCTTCTTGATGTCAGAACAGTCAGAACAGAAGGCCGAGTCACCAGTCAGCCCAACTCGTGGGTGGTCTCCAACCGTATTCTGGGAAGCGATGCGTCGCATTCTGCCCTCTAGATCTCCTGTGAACGGTCATTCATTGGAGTCTGGTCTAAATACCCTAGTGCGTAATTACATTTTCTCTATCAGGAGCAGCCTGTCGAACCATTTGCTGCAGGATCAACCTCAGATAGACATTATACATCACCTAGCGGCATCGCAGCCATTCACAAGCCATGAAGCTGAGGAACCAATGTTGGTGACTTGGCAATTCTGACATTTCACTCTAAATCATGGCGAATCAGATACCTCCACCTGATAGACGGCCTTCCTGATCTCAGTGGACAGATTAAGGACAAGGGTGCCTTCGCTAACAGCATTGGCGGATTCAGTGATGTATGGAAATGTATCTGGATCGACAAGAATCAGCGGGTTCGTTTGAATTGTACCCATCAGTCACACACTTATTGACTGTCCTCTAGGTCGCCGTGAAAGCAATCAGAATTCAGGGCGATGTCAAAGACAGAGAGAAGAAGAGCAGGGTAAGCTGCCGACATCTGCCGTGATCCTGCAATCTTATACTATTGTAGCGTCTGTGCCAGGAGGCAAAGATATGGGCTACCCTGAAAGATGAACACATCTTGCATCTTCTTGGACTCACATGGGGGTTTGGTCCCCTTCCAGCCCTAGTTTGTCCATGGGTTGAGAACGGTTCACTGAATTCTTACCTGGAATTAAAGCACGAGGATCTCTCTTTGGGGTTGAGATTCCACATCGTAAGTACCTGTTCGATCTTCTACCTTACTAAACAAGGTCGACTTACGTATCTTGTACTCCAAGCTCCAAGGATTGGTATCAGCAGTATCATATCGTACGTACTCTCGAAGGGTGTCTTCTGACTTCTGATGAACAAACTTCTAGTTCATTCGCAAAAGATCATACATGGCGACATCACAGGAGTATGCTCATACACCGTAATATTAATTTGGCAATTGACATTTTCATCTACAGTCGAACATACTCATCGATAGACGAGGAGAACCGCTTCTGTCGGATTTTGGCCTCTCATTCTTGGACGTGGAGCTCACGGGAAATTCGTACTTCACGTCCTGCAAGCCAGGAAATGTACGATGGGCTGCACCAGAATTATTGATTCCCCTGCAAGACGGATCTGCGTGCCGTGCGTGTGTAAAGAGCGATATTTACTCTGTGGGTTGCGTGATACTGCAGGCAAGTCATCCATCCACGTTGTGTTACCAAATTGCGAATATGATGTTGACTTCATGACGCAGGTACTTTCTGGCTGCGTGCCCTACGCTACCTGGACCGATTATATGGTCATCAGTGAGAAGTTTAAAGGCACGGAACCTCCGCGAGGTCCCGAATCTCCCATTGATGACCGCCATTGGGAATTCATGAGACGCTGCTGGCGTAAGAAGCAAGAACGATTTGTAAAAGTGAAGGATATCGCCGAATTCATCAAAAGGGAGCTGGATCATGCAAAGAAGTTTGGGAGGCTATAAGTAGTTGTAGTAATTCGACTACATTGTTTCACCGGTTACCGCGGCGATAACCTCGGGCTCAGCGAGCATGAGAGAATGCAGCACATCTTCCGATAAACAGCAATCAACCTTCGAAGTTGAAATGCTCACTGCCGTTCTCCACCGTCACACCAAGGCCCCCAAATACGGGCAATATGTCATGATGCATGTGCGGATAGAGGCGAGAACTTCCATTAGGAGCCTCGGTTCAGAGATATAGTCAATTATGTGAAAATTGAAACGCGGTGCACTCGTGGAAGCGCCTAGGCAACTATAAGTATGTGTCACGTACGTGCGCATTTTCATCGAACCTTGCTCCCGAAGTGCTGGGAATTGGCCTTGCAATGTCTGAACGCGACGACCGTCCTTCGGTTCGGTCATGGGTTGGAACCATTATTGTGGGACTCTTTCAACAGCTGCCTCTCTCGGCCTTGTGGCAAAATCAGGCAAGTTTTGCTTTTTTCTACCCTGCAATTCGACCAGCACATCCTTAGTCGTTTGAGTAGCTCTTCCATGATATGCTGATGGGTATTGCATTCGAATTAGGTGTATCCTGCAGAGCGTCGGACAAGAATGTACCATTCGTGTCTACTCGCTTTAACAATAATTTAACACTGTTCTGTTCAGTAATATTCTTACGGGGCAAATAGAAGGAAAGGGAGCCTATCCGACAGCACACGGAGGGTATTGTGATGTGTGGAAGTGCAGCTGGAGGAAGGATTCGGGGGCCATCGAGGTATCTATGTCTCAATAGCGTTTCAGAGTACATTAACTGGCAGACCGCAGGTAGCAGTCAAAACTGTTAGGGTGCACGGAAGTGATTTGGACAGGGAAGGGAAGAGCAAGGTGAGTCCTTCAGAATTTCGCTCGCTGCTGATAAACTCAATATGAAATACAGAGACTCAGTACAGCAATTGAAGGATGGTTGCAGTTGGATCACGACAACGTTATACCAATTTTCGGGATGACGCTTGGATTTGGTCCCTTGCCAGCCTTGGTATGCCCATGGATGAAAAATGGCACTCTGACATGTTACTTGGAGGAACACCACCATCAAATCACTGCCTCAACCCGAAAGGCAATGGTGAGCGGCCATCAAACTTTTTCACATTTGTTGACCCACTTCACGGCATTGCGTAGCTCCTGCAAGTCACTTCCGCAGTTCGTTATCGTACGTATTAGCTTTTCCTTTACTGCTAGCACCAATTTAAGCTTTTATGACAGTGCATGACCATGGGGTTATCCACGGGAGTCTTTCTGGGGTACGTATCACTTGACCCTACCAGGTGACACTAACATCCTGTTTTAGTCGAATATCTTCATCAACGATCTCGGACAAGCATGCGTGGCTGATTTCGGGATGGCAGCTCTACTGCTGGAGTTTTCTAGCGAGTCTTATTTCTCATCTTCTATTGGAGGGGCGGTAAGGTGGATAGGACCAGAGCTCTTCCAGGTGCCCGACGAATCAAGTAATTATGTGGGCTTCCCTAGTACTCAAGGTGACGTATATTCCTTTGGATGCATCATGCTTCAAGTGCGTATCTTTGCGCCTCAGTGAATATGACCTCAGCCTCGCCCTAGGTTCTTTCTGGCCAAATCCCTTATCATTACTTCCAGCGTGACACACAAGTCTTCTTTGCTATATCTACAGGCGTCAAGCCGTTACACCCAGATAGTTCCTGTGTCAACGATTCTCAATGGAGCCTTATCCAGCAATGCTGGTTGGCTCCCGAACAACGGCCAACTATGGAAAATCTCCACTCTCGCGTTAATGAACTAGATTTTTAGGCATGCTCACTTGTTACGACCTTGCGAACTTTGGTCCCTAAGTACTGTAGTCCCTAGTAGCACTGCACGAACCGGAGATGACGAGCTATATTTCCATACTGTCGTACTACTGTAGGTACCAGCTCGGGTTCCTGGAGTTTGCACGTTATTGTTGGCTTCCTATGCTCATCTGTTGTAATGTCTCATGTCCGCTGTATGCCCTGCTATGCCCCAATGGTGAGTTCTAGTGAGAACTGGACATTCGGAAATCTACCGAAACAGACGCGCAAAGCTATTTTGTACCTAAATACATCGTCTTATCTACGATAATCGACGCGTTTCGCAAACACAATATTGGGGCTGCTTAAATCGTCGTTGTTCTTGCT
>QFEN01000861.1:1239-12707 GCA_003316125.1 Auricularia polytricha
GTTTGGGAAGGGTTCGGGAAGGCCGAACCAAAATAGAACGGTCTGGGAATATGTAGAACCGAGAACCGCCTTCCGGTCCGGTTCTGGCTGATGCAAGAACCATGGACCGAACCATGGAGAACCGGACCAAAAGTCCGGTTTGAACTGTGGTTCTGGACCGGACCACGGCAGCGCTAGTTTGCAGGTGTTGTCCAGTGTTTGTTGACCAGAAAGAGCTGGCTAGCATCAGAGTTGTTGAGGGTAACGGGTTTCGTTCCATGGAGTAGGTTTCCATCCTAAAGATTCAAACATCAGACGACGATGCTTAGTGGGTATAGAGATTCATACCTCGCTTTTGTCACCAAACCACTATTTGGCGTCCGAGGGATAGTCAAAGCCGTTGATGAAGTCACCACAAACATTGTGCCAGACTCCATGTAGAAGCGCTTATGCTTCTGAACTGGCGATGTGAGAGGTAATGTGGAATTTGTGAGTGGCGAAGTAGGACTTGATGGGGAGTGAAGGTGAGGCAGTGAGGCATCCAGTGATGGTGACTCGGGCGGTACGGTCGAAGACAGAGGAAAGCAGTGACATGTTGGAGAATCAGATGCAAGGTATGCTGGCAAACTGATCGTGAAGATATTGTATACTCCTGGAATATTTGTGCGCGCTTGACGCGACCGGACGACGCGCCAAGTCACGTGTTTGAAAAATCAACATAGCGCATGACTTCAGCCTTACCACTAGTAAGTACTGGCACCCATAACCACCCAAAGTTCCGAGAAGAGTCTTGCGAGCTTCCAGCTGCAGTTAACCTGGGATTTTTCACGGACTACTTGTTGAAGGGTGCTTCTAGAAAGCAAAGTTGAATATATTTTTGATTCACAATTACGTGATATATCATACTACCTAGTGATTTGTCATGGATAATCCATCCCTCTTCACTCTCCTCTATTCATCTGAATGGCATTTTCTGGAGCTCTTGTGCGTGTGTTCACCAGAGTTTGAAACTCTGCAATCTGTCTGATTTACGCAGAGCAGACCTTGACTGATCTTAATGATTTCATAACCCCGTCTCAAGCGTGTATCAAACCCGTTGAGCAGGCAAATGCCCCCCAGGAGATCATTGAACCTGGTGCTGCTTCAGTGTGTTCTAGAGCGATTTGCATGTGAAGGGTCGGACTCAGTATTTATTTCAGACCGAAATTGTGATTGACTCCAATGGATTATACTACGAGGTCTCAGCAAAAGGCGCATCTAACAATGCATCTTCCAAGGGTGCGGAGCGAAAGCTCCAGCAGGCCCAGATCAGCTTAAACGACTGCCTGGCTTGCAGGTCTGTCTCTTCATATTTCTTATCAGCCCTATCGAATGAGTGTTGACCATATTCCCGCAATACAGCGGTTGTATAACTTCGGCCGAATCTGTATTAATCACGCTACAGTCCCACACGGAGGTCCTCAACTTCTTGTACTCAAATCCTTCTGTTTCCACGCCAGGTCACAAGATTCCCGTGCTCTCCGTTGCACCACAGAGCCTTGCGTCGCTCGCAGCGTCCCTTTCATCATCATCCGGTTCCCCTGTGAGTCTCCGTCAAATACTGAGGAGAGTGCGAACATTCTCCACACGAATACTTGGGTTCGAGCATGTTTACGACACTACGTTTTCTCGACATATTGTCTTACTTGAGCACACGCAAGAGTTTTTTGAGCGGAAGAAGGGAGACGGGAAGCTTCCAATGCTAGCGAGTGCCTGTCCTGGATGGATATGCTATGCCGAGAAAGCACACTCCGAGATGTTGCCTTTTATCGCTAGGACAAAGAGTCCACAGCAGGTGATGGGAACTTTGGTCAAGTCGTGGCTCGGAAATCGCTGGGGAGTGCAGTAAGTCACATTAGTTGCTTCGCTTTTATTGTGCTGATTCATTTGGCGTGACAGACCAGATCAAATTTACCATGTGTCAGTTATGCCGTGCTATGACAAGAAGCTAGAGGCTTCTCGGCAGGACTTCTACAGTGACCTCTATTCGACTCGGGATGTGGACTGTGTAATCACAACTGGGGAGCTCGAGCTTATGATGCGCGACAAAGGCTGGGATCTTTCGCAGCCAGTAGAGGACGAAGATATCCCCGATTTCGACGCTGAAATCCCAGAGCTCCTGTCACATCCTGGGACTAGCTCCGGATCTTACCTGCAGTCTCTCATCAACACTATCGCAACAAGTCAGTCGTCCCCTGTGGACCTCACCGTAAAATCCATCCGTACTTCTGACTACGAAGAATTCACTCTCCGCGCTGGGGACACCGGCGAGGTGCTTTTTAAAGGCGCAAAATGCTATGGTTTTCGTAATCTCCAGAACGTCGTACGTAAGGTAGGTCGTGATGCTGGTGTGCAAGTGGGGAGGGGCGCTGCTGGACGGTTAGTTGGGATGCGTGCGAAAAAGCGTGGTGGGGAGGACGAGAAGGGGTATGACTATGTCGAAGTTATGGCGTGTCCGGGCGGGTGCGTCAATGGTGGTGGGCAGTTGAAACGCATTGCACAGGCGGCTTCGCAGAAAGAGGACGAAGAAGGGTTTACGAGGAACTGGCAGGAGAGCGGTGTCCAGATGCCAGTGTCAGGGGAGGATGGTGTGATGCAAGGCGCAAAATGGGGAAACAAGGAGTGGACCAAGGAAGTTGAAAGGGTGTACTGGCATGACTTGGCTACACCGCCTCTATCACCAAGACCTCGTGATCAGGATCTTGAGACCCCCTTCGATCGCGCAGACCATCTTGCCGCTCAGGTCAAGGTCGATCTCTGTCACCCCACAGACAGAAGCCTGCATGAAACTTGGGCTTCCATCATGGACGAAGAAGCGGAGAAACGACGTCGTGAACTGTTTCGGACTCAGTATCGAGCCGTTGAAAGCGAGATAGTCGGGCTTGCTGTGAAATGGTGATACTCGTTTTCACTCTCCGCGGTGTTACAAAGGCAGTGGGTAGATAAATAATGCGTAAGTAAAATATGCGACAAGCAAGCCTAGAACTACAAAATGACACAGCAAAGTGGTGTGCAAAGCAAGGCGTGACTAGAGTGATAATTATTAGAATAAGACGGGATTATAGGTGTTTTCTCGATAGATGCGGCGAAGAAGCCGAGAAGCGTCGGACCATCAAGGTAAACGACGATGGGAAGCTCCGTCCTTGAACCAATACTGACATGAAACACAGTATTCGGGTGTTCGGAGGGTGATGGTCTCTCTTGCATCGGGACCGAAGTACTTTGTGTTCGATTGAGCACTGGGCTATGAGTGTGTAGTAATAATACTCACCCGTTCGCAATGGCAGTCAGGACAGTTCCTTGGATGAAACGAGGAGTGGATGCAGTACTGGTTGAAGCAATCTATCTTCCTCAGTTTGCGCGTCTGAAAGAAGTTGAAAATAGCTATGGTAGTATGAAAACGTGGATTGCTCACCACCTTGTAATGCTAAACGAAGCATTAGAACTGAGAATGCTTGATGAGAATAGGGCGTGAGACACTTACCCCGCATCCATATTTCGTTCCTTCGCTAAAAAAAAAAAGGTGTCTGAATCAGCAAGTTCTTGGGCCTAGACCGACTGGTAGAACCCACGTTTCCAGATTGCACATTTTGAATGACAGGTTAGTGGAGGGATAGCGGTGAAATGATTTGCTGTGTGAGTGAAAAAGAAAGAAAATTATTCTGGGGCATTAAGATGATGGACGGAACAGCATACCGGTGTGGGGTTGGCTTAGTCCGAAGGAGATATAAAACTGCGGAGGGCAAAACAGTAGGGGAAGGCAGTGGAGCTGAAGAATGAGGGTTCAAGGGATATGAAGGGGGAACTTTATAAGAGTTGGAATACCCTGCAAAGGATTTAGATGTAACCGATGACAAGGAGGACTAGTCACAAGACCATTAACTTAAGGAGAGATCGGGGCACGATGTGATAAGGAACCAGAATAAAGAAGCCGGTCTTTGATGACGCGGGAAGTCAAGCGAGGATCTGAAGCTTGCAGTTAACTTGTAGGTTGACCTGCAACGTTCTTTGTGACCCAAGTGCGGGGTTACATGCTCCACGGAACCATTACTCCGGATTCCGACAAGCATAATCCTCGGTAATCATTTCCGCACTGTCGGATTAAAAAAAATGTACAGGAATTTCTCTTAGCCGAGACATGCAACCACGATGTGTTCGCTCGTGTTCATCAAGCGCTTTAGACAACCTACCACTAAGTAAACCTCCGTGCCGCTTTTGTGCCGTATTTATTTATCTCTATTTGTAGAAGAAATAAGTCGTACAAACAACGCCACACATCCCCCAGCCAACTTACTCTGGGATGTCGACCGCAGGCTCGTCGTCATTGCCGACAACGCGCTCAAGGACCTTGCTCTTTATCTCATTCCGCGATTCAAGAGCACCATCAACACGCTTCTCTCGCTTACATTCATCCTATTCAGATGAACCATACACCGCTGAAGATGAAAATGAAACACTCATACATGCAACCTCCGCACTCGACGCTGAGTTGCCTCCCAAATGGTTCGCTTGATTCCGTGCCATCTCAGACAGCGTTTACTCATTTCAAATCCTACGCTTTTTACCCCCTTCGTGTTTACACAGGGTCGATCTTTCAGAACAAGTCGAGGAGATCTTGGGCGGGACACAAGCTAAAAGTGTGTTCCTGGTCTGGTCTGTTTGCGGTTTCAATGACATCATCTCCGTGATTTTGCCTTAGTTGTCACTTTGGAGAAGCTTCATGCAAAGCATGTTCTCCCCGGCTTTGCGGACCGGACGGCAGAGGAGCGAGAAATAGAAGCGGCGACCACCGAAATCACCAAAGTACATCCTCCATGGACTTCCTCGTGTCCATATCTTACTTACAGTCGTTCCTTTATTTCCTCTCATGGATAGGATTTTCGACGATGTCACACTTTGATTCAACGTATCGATGTTGAACCGGGTCACTCATTTCCCCCTTCTACTCAGAAAACTCAGTTCCGGGTCCTCGCGGCCAAGAATGTGCAACGAGGCCTAGCCGCGAGGGTCCAAGAACTCAGCTCAACTTTCCGCAAGAAACAGCGTGTCTATATGGAACGTAAGTATTTCCTCCTTGTCTATCAAGTTGGCGGGAACCGATCATTTCTATGACCGCTCTTCCGCCTTCATCAGGTCTACAAGGGCACGCGATTAAGAATCAAGATCTCCTGATTGCGTCAGGGACTATTTCCTCAAGAGGATCCGAGGGCTTGACTGCTGTTGATGAAGATGTAGAAGCTGCGGTGAGCAACCATCAATGAGCATGTCTCTTGTTAAGCTAAATTGTCATTTCCCCCTGCAGCAAGCACAGATTCTAGATAATATACAGGATCACGATCACCGTGCCCGTGACCGGGAGTTGGCGGAAATTGCAAACTCAATAGCCTCTCTAGCTGAATTATTCAAGGATTTGTCCGTCCTTGTGATAGATCAAGGGACCCTTCTTGACAGTATTGAGTATAACATTGAACAGACTTCGGTAGAAATGGCCGAAGCCGTGAAAGAGTTAAACCATGCAACGCGGTGAGCCATATATCCGTGGTCATCGTAGCGTGTTGACACCCTATCTTACAGATACCAGAAGAATACGGGCCGTCGGAAGCTTATTTTCCTTCTCCTATTGATCATTTTTGGGTTAATCGTTGTCCTAATTTTCAAACCTCGTCGGTCATCCTCAGGTTCTCCGCCTACTCAAGATTCGATTACCTTCACGGATGCTTTTGTCCCACGTTACTTTCATGAACGGACACCCTCCAGCCTTTACGTACCGAATAATACTTGATTGAGGGTCTACGTTACCCTGAACGGCATGGCTTGTGTGGACAATCAACATCAGCAATTCAACGAAGCATCAAAAGGCTGCCGGTGCATCCCATTCAGTGCTGAGCGTCAAAGGTCAGCTTATATTGAAACTTGCCCCTTTCGTCCAATGCAAACTATAACACCCCTGACGTTTCATTCGGTTAATCCGATGTCTCGCCATTTTGAGCACCTAGCCCTCATCGATATGAGATCAGTAGTGCTTTTGGAGAGGCATCGTGCCTTGTCTGGGGAACCCATCCATTGACACCTCTATAGCATGGCGGAATTGAATTCTTAATAGGCAAGCAGCACCAAGCATCTGGGAAGGCACAGTTCCTCATGTTCAAACTAACCACCTATTGCCAAGTCGAAGACGTGGCCTTGACCTTTTTTGCCGTATGCAGGATGGTACATGTAAGCTGCATTTTCCATACAGGAACTATAGCGAAGCTTGATTACATCGGGCCACAGGGCGTTGTTCTCTTCTCTTACGACCATCACACATGTCCGATGACAGATCTAGCCTATCTCCCAACCCTCAAATTCAGCAGAGAAACCCGAACTATTTTTTGTCACTGTACGAATCAACATGCTGGATCGGCTTTGACCGAAGTGGCAAGACTTCCCTGCCTCGAGTGCCTTTGCAAGAGCATTGATCACCGCCTGTGCAAGACCTGTCCTTTGGTGCTCCGATTCGACATGGATAGTTTTTATATTCCCGTCTGCATCGTGAGTACCATGCCACCGGCTTCTGATCTGTGCTGTCGCCCCTCATGCTCCTGATCTACACAGAATAGGCAGAGCGTGATAGAACACAAAGGGAATTATGTGTCACCGATGGTATTGACATCTGATTCTTTGAATGTCCGACATGGCATACTCTCCCGCGACCCAAAAAGAGGTCAAGGCGTCAATAAGAGGGCCGCCAGAGGTGCCGTTGTGACAGGATCGTGCAACAGGGAGAGGACTCTCGAGCGTGTATCCCCTCACCTTGCGTTTTCTGAGCAGGATACTGTACTGCTTGGCTTTGTCAGTGTCGCATTCTGTATTCTCCACGTTCGTAGCAGCGGTTGGAAGATACGCAAGATATGCGCCTGCGCCGATGGTCCGGGGGTGAATTCTTGAGAAGTACCGGAGCTGATTCCTCGGGATTGAATGTGCGCACGGAGATGAGTCCAAACTGTATGAAGAAATCAGAGCAATTGGTAAACTGCTCTCGGAAGCTGAGAAACATGAAGCGCGGGCTGCTCAGATCTATGACGATGATACAGGCTCAGGATGCTTCTTACTCACTGGGCGCTGAACCTTTTTGTCCACAAAGATCCGTCCCATTTTGCACCACTCTATCAACTATAGACATCGGATGAGTCTATCCGCAATCATATGACAACGAACGGTTCTCATGTTTGTCTAGCAGACGACAATGCAAATACAGAGCGACACAGGTTCTCTCGACATAACAGATCCGCGGCAAATGATAGATAGTTGGGGGCACCCTCAACCCAGAGACTGTCTGCAGAGGACGCAGTCAACGTTGATCCATCAGCAGCGATCAAGATAGACCAGATCTAACAGTGTCCGACAATCCGATGGCTGAGATGGTCGTAGATTAAGTCACCTGGGGGTAATTGTTGTCACCCACTCAAGACAACGGAAGACTCATCATCCCCTTTACCCCGGTCCCGATGTACCTTCAGCTGTTTCAAGTCAAGGCTAATGATAGTGACGACCGTGTCGCCGCTCATTATTTTTAAAGTCCGTTTGGTTATTTCGTAACGTGTTGAGTAATTTGAATACTGAATGAATACACATAGGCAGCTACGTACTTCCATGTCAGTAGCTTCAAAGTGGTCGACGATTCCAGGTCAAAATAAGTCCCTCGGGAATCGGAATGGATCATCGACTTCTTCCGTGCACGACCGGAGACCTTTCAGGCTGTTTCATAACCCCAAACAGCTGTGTGCGTTTTATTTACTGCCGGGCAATCAAAGTAAGTGGCACGGCGCTTGGCAACAACTTGATAATAACCAAACTTCTTTCCTGACGGAATATGATCATCAGAGGCGCTATGGTAGGCCGCGTAGTCTTCTGTGTCAGCACATGACGACGTGCCCTTGCCCGAACTCCACAGTCTCCACGGTCCGACGTACCCCATATGTCCTCTAGGTTCTCACCTGCTCTATCTTGCAAAAAAAACATCGCATCTCACGCCACGTGGCAGGTAAACCTGGCAAAGACGGGATGTGCAACAACTTGAACAAGACGCGTCATAGCGCAGAAACACGTTTCTGTGTAAAGACACGAAGCAGGGGATGGTGCTCGTCTCTCCAGAAACACTTTATTAGGACCGGGAGATCATTCATGAAGAAATAATTGTCAAACTCTCCTTCGTGCGCGAGTTGGTGTTCGACTCTAGTAGATGAACGACAGTCGACGCGTCGCAACACGCAAAATAAGGGTGTGGGGGAGTGACTTTGCCGTCGCGGAAACAGGCTCGCCGTGTTCTTCAAAAATGCAGAAGAACCTCGATAAATTACGCTAGCGCTGACAGTTTGTGGAGTCCTACGAGACGTGGCACCAGAATAAATGGAAGAGAACTGGACATTGATGTGCTTTCCAAAAGAATATGAAGTACAGTGGGTGCCCGTCCGAGGCGGCACAGACGGAAGATATATGTTGCTGAAAATTATTTTAAACCAGGTGTCAGACCATGTTGTGGCGACAATATGCATGGTGCGGGCGTCCAATGAGTGCTATGGCAGCCGCATATTTCTCGGAGGAGCGATCAATAGTAGTCAATAGCCTAGGCCGAGGATGATGCAAAAACCAGTCATCGGAAGGCACCGAGTTCGCTCGATCCGCTATCGGAGTTATATCAATTGGATTCCACTAAAGCACCGACCTTCGCCGACGATAATCCAGGATAATCCCTTCCTCGTTGCCAACCAACCGTGGCACGAAATTGTCGGTGAGTGGTGCAAAATCAAATCCGGTCTATCAATATATCAATAGTCGTTGTGTCACATACAATTTCCACAGAGCACCGTAAGCTTTGGTATGTACGGCACGAGAAAATTTCAATCGGAACCCGATGTCCTTGAGGGCTTCGAAATGGGCTGTGCCTTGCGAGCTTGGAAGGTATAGTATATAACCTTGCGACACGGTGGTCACATTCCTCCCTATTACAACCATGCAGCTCCCATTTTTCTTCGGCACCGTAGCACTCATGTTCTGTTTCGCTCTTGCCACTCTTACACTAGAAGTTTTTCCGAAACGTTATTGTAAGCATTTATGCATTTCCGAGCCTGTAGTGAAATGCTGATATGCCACGCAGCTATGACCAACCGAGAAGAATTTGACAATGAGGCAAATCATGACGATGATATCCGTCAGGATGATCTTGTCTACTTGTATGACCTGTGGCATTAACAGAGGAGCTGGCTTTGTCCGATAATCAGAGAGGTACTGTTCCTTAACACATGACTTAATACGTGGCTCGCATGCTTTTTAGCTGTAGTTTCAAGGAGGCCTGGGGCTCGTCCTACTTTCAGAACTTTATCAGTCACTGGCTGACTTCCTACAGGATTCAGAAACCTAGGCTCGGTGCCGTCTTGCACTTCGTCACAATCCAGAAACGTTCTCCAAACTCAACACCTCTTCGAGAGTATTTGATTGGCCGACTGCACTAATCTAAATCGTTGGCCTTTCCCTTATCTATTACACAATAGATTTATATTTCCTTGCGTGGCTCCAGTGTGCAAGTACCTCGATGCCCAGTCTAGCATGAGACGCCGAAGTGTGTGGCCCATCCGACATGTCGAAAGGAGTCAGTCGAGAGGCACCGATCGCAGTGTTACCGCTACTAACTTGAACGAGCCGGAGCAGCAAGCTTCCATCATACATAGACTAGTTGGGTTTGCCTGGATGCTCAGCACTCAACGTTCGACGTCCATGGTAGAAATATCATCAATGTCGCGGGCTATCTGTATGTTGCATATACCGTCTGCATAGCACATCCAATCAGCCCATGTCATCCTGAGCAAAATTTGCCCGAGTCACAATTGCAAGATGTAGATGAAATGTCCAATGTCCGTTGTAAAGGTTGTAGAGATGAGCGATTGTCGAGACGCATGCAACTGAAGCTATGTAGGTCCCAAACGTTGAAGAGAAGTCGTCGCATCAAAAGACAAACCACTGGCATGTTACCTGGGCTGAGTACTGAGTCCCAGGAGATTTGTGATCGGTGCACGGTGCGCCCCAAATCACACACTCCCACATCCCATTTTTTGTGAACTAATGCCTTATCGTCACGGTCATTGTGGAAAGACTATCTTATGCCTTATTCCAGAGGAATTGCGCTGCAATATCCTTACCTTTCTTTCATATAATGAAATTATATGCTGCGTGCTAGTGAGCCATTCCAGTTGTCTCAGGGGCTGATTAATGATATTGATCTGTTTGCCTAATGATCCACCTGTCAAGAACTCTGCCGTCGAACTTGGTGCCCAAGGATTGATTCCGGTTCATCCGCGACCACCTACTGTCTCCCTGACGGAGTGTTTGCGCACCCTTAAAGACAAGGTGAGCGCAGGAATTTCTTTGAGCTCAATGTCACGAAGAAGTCTAATTTCACATCCTGCTTAGGGTTCAACGTTCCGGTCCAAATCACCCACCAACAATTCTTTGATGATGATCAATACACAGTCATCAATCTCAACACTGCACGGGCGATCGAGGAACATCTCTTATCACATGGATCCCGTCGAGTCACTGGGAAACTCGGAGCCACTTCTGACGATACCTTGCGATCAAACGAGGTGAAAGTTACTGTCCTCGAAGACAGCCTGGCCTATAATTTATGTCCCCGAAATTCTGTCTCCCACGTTACCCATACTGGTTGCTACACATGTGGAATTGGCATCGAGCCGACGAGGTGACCAAGGTGATGTAGAAGGTATCTCGTTCCGTCTGTGATTCCAAGGTCTGATTTGAAGCTCTAATAAGGACACCTACGCGTCCGGCGAAGGCTATGACTTGCTCGATATCCGTTTTCCTACCGAGAAGAAGCTCTTAGCTCTCACCATGCAGTATCAAGCTTTACAATGTCGAGGACCTGTCGAAGGCGCCATATCTTCAGACAACATTTATGAGGCCCATTACTGGACAATGTATACGGCTCAAATTTCCATCAGCTCCCCATAGTGCCCGGAGTTGTGTGCACCTCAAGGCACCAGACAACCGTTGGATTTGAAAACAAATGCTGCAGATCGAGTCACGGTCATTTGCCTGCAGATGTTTTTTCCTCCGTCGGTTTATTATATCAGCTCGCCTGTTTTTCATGGATATTAGTGCTGCTGTGGTCCGATTCAGTGGGCTGAGACTTGGACTAGATGCCAGGTATTAGTAGAAAGATACACAGTGCCAACACACGAACCAGAGGATTTTCTGAGGCCCATCTGCGTGTTCACTATAGTCTGCCTCGCTCTCACCAGCATCAGTCTCTTCGGGCACTGGAACATACCCGTCAGATAATGGATCGAGCGTTATATCATACCCATCAGACAATGAACCATCTGGTTCAGCAACAGCAGGAGGACTACTATCACGATCATCATCAGGGTCGACTGCTCGTGTGGTAGCCCGTTTTG
>QFEN01004666.1:0-14773 GCA_003316125.1 Auricularia polytricha
TCAGCGATGAACGAGAAAGGTGACCACCGTCATCGACAGTGAACGCCCATAAAGGCGCGGAATCACCCACAACAGTCCAAAGCATAGATAGAAGGCAATTGCAACGAAGATAAGGACAAGCTGGCCACCGTCATCGACAGTGAACGCCCATAAAGGCGCGGAACCAACAATGAAGGTGATGGTAAGAAATAGAGAAATAAAATGAACTGAACCCCAAATATACGAAATACGAACTTCGCATCACGTGCCTTTCTCACGCCACGCCAGTACGAGACTGCTGAATTCGGATGGGGATCAAATTGTGGACAATGAACTAAACAAAGGGGGAGCCGTCGATGCTAAATTTCAACTGCATTCGCTTGATGCTTAAAGGGTGTTTTGTGAAGCCTCTGTGGAACGTTCACATTCGACATTTTGGTAATGAATCAGGTCAATTCGCGCTATGGAATGGATTAGTTCAAGAGGTAGCATACGATGTACTAAGCATGAGAAAAGATCAACTATCACGGTATGAAGCATCGTACAATGTAATGTACGAAGCATGAAAAAAAGATCAACTATCATAGTATGGATGGTACATATGACGATGCTTGACCGCATTCATCATGACAGGGTGGAATACACGAATCATAAAATGAGTGATGCGTTCAAATGATCGAATAGCTTGGTGCGATCGACATCTGAGCCTGGGTGAAACTGATTGCCAGTGTATAAAACATCGCCAGCACGTACACGTCCCGTTACACCTAAATACTCACAGACAACCTCGGATATTGCAGCGCTAGGAGATGCAGTTTCGGTATCCTCCACGCAGTCTGAACTGCTTCCGATGGCGCGGTAGTGTCTTCCCTGCGTGGCCATCTTACAAAGGCTGAGGAGAGACCTTTTCTCTAGAACTAATAAAATATTCAGCACGTCATAGACATCGTCCACATATACGCTACTCACAAATCCTCGGAGAAAGAAATGGAATGGCGAGCACCATACGACGTATAGTCTCCAACGCATGATTGAGAGCCTGATTCGTCGTAGAATCACCGACTTCGGCATCGATGTACCGGGCGAGTTCTGTCAGGTGCATGCATGAATAATGAAAGAAGTGTCCTCCGGTGCAAAATGATGGGACTGGTGTATACACGGCATGCAATGTCCCAGGAGGGAGGATCCTGATGTACAGGTATATGAGCGATCCCAACACAACATGAATATATGGCTTACAATAGATCGCCTGGTACTAGAGTTATGACCTCGCCATCGCAGTTCTTCTCCAGCCACTCAACGTTCATGGTGAAGTTCGCAAGCCTTAGCGCAAGTTCCTGTAGGTGGGAACGATCGGTGCTTCGTCCCTTCAACCTGAACACAACCCAAAACTTCACACCGGTCTCCATTCTCACCCACGTCAATGTTCCTTCTGCGTCTTGATGAGGATACGTTAAGAATCCTGCGTGATGTAGCAATCCCCATCCCTTTACAGTAAAATTCTCCGAGTGGACCTTGGATGTGATTGGGACGGTATGCGTCGTCTGATTCCATCCGTGGATGAGCCCATGATCGAGTTCTCTGGGGGTTCTGTTCAGGACTTGCGTGAGGGACATCAATGACTGTTATTCGCACCTGAGTTCATCTGGCATCGTGATATGCGCAAGTGGTATATCAAGTATACATTGTATCTCCGTGGGATCGTTCATGGAATCGAGAAATTGACCGACTTTTCCAGTGTGGGTGGGTTGTACATGGTCGTTGCATCGCCTTCGCAGATCTAAGGTCGGCATCAGTAATATACAACAGGATGTCGCGAAATCACACATTCCATGAACAGAAACACGTTGATCCTTTGAGATGCCAAATGTGATGTCGAGGTAGTCGCTTGTCAATCCGTCGCGAGGTGGCTTGTGTGGCACTTCATGGAAGAGAACGCACTTCTTGATGCTGAGCGCATGCCCTACCAGCTGTGTGATACGTGCGAGCTTTGTGCCATCTCTACCGGTAAGCGCATACTTGCTGAGATGGAATACATGCTTCGAAGCCGGAGTGGATGTACGAAATTTGCTTATGAACTCGATGATGGGAATATCGACCTCATCGCACAGATTTTTAGTTGGGTTTGATTCATCGTACACCGCCGGAAGAACGGTCTTATGGCCAGCATTCCATGTAATTGATTTTGATGTTTCAGGTACTTGCGTTCCAATGACTCCAATTCTGAGATCAAGCGGTTGAACATCGGACATGTTGGCGTGTTGAAAACAAAGACTAAATGTCCAAGATGAGAATTCTGATGTGACTAACAGATTGCTGACGTGATATTGACAATCGTGATGTTATACAAATTGTGTAATACAGGTAGGGCGAGGCACTGAATGCACGTGTACGGAAAGTTCGGTCTAGACTGTCTAGACTGTACTGTACTATATATTGTTTATACGTCTGAGGTGAAATCGTCCGCACTGCAAAAATGTGTATTACGACGAGCACTGACAAATCCATGATTCTAGCGAGACAAAAACATATGTGCGCATGTGAGAGCAAATATCTAGACGTCATTCTCACCGTGTGAGGGGCGGGTCATTTTGTCCAGCCATTCCTATCTGACTGTTGAACTTGAGTCATTTGGGAATTAGAGCAAATACATACAGCACAGTCATCATCTTGCTGAGATGTCGTCACTGGTAACTCTTCGACCGCTGTTGATGGCCCGGAAGGTGATGGTCCTTCGTTGGGTACACTGCCTGCGTGCATGGAACAGTCTGCGAGTGCTGTGTCCGTGACCGGTATGGACTCTGAAGATCCGAGTACCGGCGATGGGGTGCTATGGACGAAGATCACCGGAGATTCAGATTCAAGTCTCGGGGCAGATGGTGAGCGTGATATGATTTGTGGAGAATCCATAGAGTCATGGGCGGGTGCGATGTCGCCAAGACTGTCATACTCTGCAATTGGCGATGGCGCGCCCCAAGCACTGCTAGTATCAGTGATATCGGTGGACTGAGTAGCAATATTCGCAGAAGAAATGGCTGTTGATGCGTGAACATCATTCGTTGCGGTTGGAATCGATTGTGATCGGGAGTTCCTTGCATTCCGGCCTTTGGGTCGCTTTGAAGGTCCACGCCCACCATCCTTCTATTCAACATCAATATGCAGATGCAAAACCAGGAAGGAAGTGCTCGCCTTCAGCGGGGACACCTGGGATGATGATCTCTTACGCTTGGCCAATCGCTTGTCATTCAGCCCGCGATCATTAGTGAAGTCCATAGGCATCTCATCGATCATCATTGAATTCAACGCGGTTGCGACGTCATCTCCAGCACCATCCATATCTGCCGCTGGTTCTGCCTCTGCTGCGATCTTCAACTCTTGCACCACTGAATCAAACACCGCTGCGACATCAGAATCTTCGCCATCAGAATCTGGAGGGCGATCAGCGCCCTTCCCGATGGTTAATCCTCCCCATGGCTGACGACCTTCAGTAATTGTGCTGAATGACGGATTAGCTACCAGTCAGCGCTATAATGAAGACCCACCATTCCTGAACGGCTGGTGGAGAGCCTGCCTCCCAAATGCTTGGATTACTGTTCCCCACATCAGACTCGTGAATCACCTTGCCCAGAGCATGAAATAGATGGGTCATATATCGGGACCTTGTATCAATGTGAACAATGGAAGAATAAAGGCGCTCCATCCCGAGGGCCTCGAAGAAGTCATCTTCACAATCGAACTCCATCAATCGTGGACTCTGTGGAATGAGGATGCCATTGACCTCGGCGTCTATGTCGGTTTTCGACAGTTGGCGGAAACGCACAAGCATCCAGGCCGCCAGCTTCAAGAACAGATGGGAATTGCCTTTCTCAAAGGCGACCTTGATCCACATATCCCAGTCATGCCGAATGGATGGGAGCTTTACGTCATCTATTCCATCTGCGTCCGTCTTGAATATGGCACTGTAAGATTATCTGGCTCAGCCTGAAGCAGCTGAACGATCTTACCGATGAAAACCTCGGGCTGGCATTGCTCTCCTGGAGGAAGTCATCCATCAGTGATTACAATCGCATGTGACAGCTTGACTCACGTTCACGGCAGATTGCACATCAGCAGGCACCGAAAGTGTGTCGATAGCATCACCATCGGATTCAACCACGATCGGTGCTGACTTTCGCTTCCTATGTGCCTTCTTCGTCTTTGATTCATCGTCATCAGATTCAATCACGATCGGTGTAGACTTTCGCTTCCCATGTGCCTTCTTCGTCTTTGATTGCCGCGCTGGCTTGCGATTCTTCGGTGACTTCTTCGCATCGTCATTCAGTTGATAGCGACTGGCAATCTGGTCGGCCGAGCTCTGTTCGGAAATATCAGATTTAATCCATTACAGGCATTGCTTGCAAACCTCGTCCCCGCTAAGGATAATAGCAGGCTCTCGAATCTTCCCACTCCCCTGAATGCTTGCAGAGCTCTTGCGAAGTCCGTCTTTGTTGAAATTCTTGGATCGTAATCCAGGCCTTTTGCTTTGCACGGGAATATCGACAGCGTCGACACCTACCTCCAAGAGATCTGACGATCCTTTCGACGCAGCAGTAGGAGCCGTTTTCGCCTTGACAGCATGTCTTGTATTGCCAGCAACATTAACGAATCCATCGACATCGTCAGTGTCAGAGGCCTTCTGCTTCCCCTTGCTGTTCGTTTCCGGTATAGGCTGGTCAGATGAGGAGCTCTGAATGAACTCAGCAATCAACTCATCAATGACTTGATCCACTGATTGTGTGTGCGGAAATGATCCCCCACACATGTTGCTACCCTTGGTACAAAAGGTGTCATGTAGTCGTTGAGCATCCACTAATGTAGTTGTAGCATCAATGGCCATAGGTAGATAAGCCAGCAAATAAACGAGAGACGTACTGTCGGTGACTTTTTTAAATGCCTTCTTCGCTTTGAAGTGAGCCCAACTTCGCTTCATCGACGCAAGTGCTGGGATTTGTAGTTCCTCAGTGAATGCGCTGTCGTGCAACAGAAGAGCGAGATAAAAATCTAGATGCGCCGAACGCCATTTTGCTGTGAAGCTCGACGCATCAGCCTTGGCTTCTCGTTTGAAAGCGGTGATGATTCGTGAGTAATAGCTGATGATGGATATATATAGTTCTAACATCTCATCGACTTCGGTCGACTGTGGCAGTGTCCTCAGTTGCTTTGCAGCACCTTGATACAGGCAAAATTGATGGATGATGAAGCGAAGCGTATCGAGGCACTTCTTTGGAACTTTGACCTGGAATTTACAGGCGTTACAATCTGACAACCTCATGCAACGCAAGAGAATAACTCACTGTATCAGTTTCATCCGCTATTCTTAAATGATTGATATTATGTTCCACACCAAGCGATACAGAATGTGTAAGGAGGACGTCTGTCATGGTCAATGAATGAGGCTCGATCTTCATGACGATTGGGTCCATTGTTTTAGATGACATTTCTGAATCGCGTTGTGCTAATGAGGTGTTGAAGTCGTTCACAATTTCAATAGGGTCGCCGATGCGGAGTTCAAATTTGGCACCAGCGTCTCAAATGTCCCGATATAGCAATGTTTGCTAGCGTTGCTGAATCAACAAACATAAGTTGTGCGTGTGAAAACCACTGTTTACGCATCTTATATACAACCTCATTCTCAGTTCAAAGTTCAAAATGATGCTCAAACGCAACCATTTTCCTAAGAAAGCCGCTGATGCTGCTGCTGTGGTAACAGCAGCAGAATCTGCTACAACATCAGAAGAATCTACGAGTGCATCCGAAGGACGGCAGGAATCATTGCCACCGCAAAGTCGTCCTCACAGGACGCAAGTGCAGCCTGCAGCAAGAACAAACCCTCGTCCACAGCGTACAAAGCGTCTTACAGATTCCAATTCACTCAACGCACCCTACGTGAAACTCACGCCAATTCTCGACGACGATTCGAACGACATGAACGTCGACCAAGTTGATCAGATGACGATCCAGCGGTATCCGGCAAACAAATCGGTGAAGGATCCGACCATTGTATGCTCTAAATATGGTGATTTTAGAACAGCTATTAACAATTATTCAGTGCTGCGTGTATTGTCACGATGTTGGATCATTTATATGGACGTGCACAACAAAGGGGTGTGGAATCCCGGTGTGCGTGGGAATGGAACCGGGGGACCACGGATGCGTGGATGCATCCCCAGATCCACATACAGGTCAATACAGCGTCACGAAGATGACATTCAGATGCCCCCAATGCCATCGCGGAAATAATCAGGCGATTCCGGTGAGCACATGCATTTGCTTACACAATAAACTTATCTCAAAGAATTCCAACAGTACAATGTTCAAGGTTACTCCGTTCGACAAGACTATTTGCATCGCAACTATTTCCCCCTACTCGCCATCTTCTTGTCTTGGAGTGGTTTTGGAAGCCCGTACGCCTCGAATATAATTAAAACAACACTGATGGAGCATTTTCATCGTGACAACACCCGAGTGCGTAGTCCACGTTGCACTGACCTGATGATGTAATCTATAATCTAATTATTGTTAAAACAGCTACGGGTCGCATCTCGCTCCCTCAAAGCTGGTAACAATCGTCCATATGCGTTGGCACCAGACTTCGAGTGGCTTGGAAATCTCCATCACGAAGGAAACTTGTTGATATTTGTCAATACCCATTCTGATTCCACGACCGGTAATCTTGTTGTGTCTGGCAACTCAGACAATCCTCAGGCAGTTCCAATTCACGAGGTGAGGAGATTCATGTATTTCTGCCTGTGACTGACCACACATATGATTATGAATACAGTTGCTATCGAACTACATCGGTGATGACAATTTGAGGGTCACAACACGAGCAATTGCTGCAATAAACAAGAGCTTGAAGACTGGCCCGTGCATTCGTGGCCTGGTTATTTGTTCCTGCGGATCCACTGGAAGAGTCACAAGCAGTATCACTGCATTGAAGGGCATGGTGGAGCGGTGCGTTCCGTTATTGCAACAAAGTCCAATGCTGTGCTCATATCCATAAACCTGTAGGGATGTATTTGACTTCGTCCTAACATTTGCAGGGATCTCAACCATGGATTCTGTCGTTGTACCGGCGTTGAATCGTTTCATCGAAAATGTGTATGTATACGACATGATGATGTGGGACGCACTGGAGGAATCGTTCGGAGAGGACAGACACGCCCTGAACCAAACTCCAGTCATGCTCTCATATGCAGAAACAAAAATTGGCAGGAAAAATGGTTCACAACGCGTGGTCGAGACGAGAGTTCTAGCATACTCCAACATCAAAGATGGGAGGCCTTGGGGCCTCGACATCTACCGATGTTGGAACGCGAACTGTCAGGCGCCTGCATACAACATGGTTTTTCATCCTGATGGAAAGCAGCTGTTTGGCATGCGCTGGGTGGAGACAAAGCTCAGGTATCAGTGTCTGAAATGCCAGATGACGCAAAGGTCCATCACCTGTCCCACGTGGATCCATGCAGCACGGTCGCAGAACTATGGACGTGTGTGGTACGAGTGGCCACTCAGCACAAGGCAGAAACGAGAGATTGGCATCATATGTTAATGGTGCTACCTCGAATATACGTTCTGTTTGTCATGCTCTGCTCACTCGATGTTTTGTGAAATATCGTTCTTGCTGCTATCGGATACCTTCATATTGCGCTTGCATACGTACCTACATACCATACAAATATATCGTTCCTGCATAGTTGGTGACCTTTCAAATTCCGCTCACATCTGAACGTTGCATTGTGATTCAAACTTTTCCACACATGTGTATCTGGCGTGTGAATTGAACTTTGATTCACCAATCAACACATGTAATCATGATGTACGACCGTGTTACACAATACAATCTACGTGCCTGACGCCTTGATATATATATCACCTAACCCATCACCTTGACCTTCATTTTCCGCGTTACCAATGCTAGAACCCTCAGTCCAGGAGCGTATGGGTCATCATCGTGATTTTTAGGATTGCGTAGTAAATATCGCAGAACCCATGTAATATCATTCCCAATTTCGTGACACTGAATGGCGCAATTGAATCGTTAGCTCAGCGGCAAGACGAACATATTATGAGACAGGATATCTTGCAGCTCACCCAAATTTTTTGCAATGCACCACACACGGATTCCTCGTCTATCAGTGCCTGAGTGGACAGTTCCTGGAGGACGCAATCGGCCTGATGAGCAATCAATGAGCATAGTTCTATTGTCAGGAAAATGGCTTGCTCACCAATGGCGACAGCAGAAAATATGTGTCCTGATTGTTCAGGCCGTCGCGGCATTCTTTTGCTATGTCAACGACCCAGAATTCAATCGACATCAACGAGGATGCCAATTTTCTCATATTCCCAGATATGAGTTGTTTGTGCAGGAGGGATGCGACATGAAAAGCAACTATCAACCATGACTCATGATGAGACTTGATAGTAGATTGAATGAACTGGTATCCGTTTGGGTCCATCAGTAATGTGTCAATCTACATGATCATATGAGGCCACGCTCGATCATGTTGTTCAAAAAACTTACACAAGATGTTGAATGTGTGCCAGTGACCTGTCCTTTTATCTCGTCCACGAGGTCTTGTAGGGTATATTTATCCCGAGTTGATTTCTGATCGAGGAGCTTAGCCTTCTTCATATGTGCAGGCCGTTTGGCAGCAAATAGAACTGGTCTTGTAGGTTTCAAAGCAGGCTTTACCTGATGCCTTGTGATAGTCTTCCTTGCGGTAGACGTCTTCTTTATGCAACCACGTAACCTAGACTTCAGGGGAGGAGAAGTAGGTAAATTAATACCCTGTGGCACCCGAACTACGTTGGATACACGATGCCCTTCATTGACAAGAGCGACCTCAGACACCAATGTGAACGGTGGGCTAGATGGGTCGGAATCGCGGAACATCACCCTGGCTGATATATCACTGGAATAATTGCTGTTGGTGCCTGATGATATTAAGCATCCAGCGTAATCCTGCATCAGTGGCAAAGCTGGTCAGAATGTTGTGCTGATTTCAGGAACTGGGATTGCAACGCCTACCATGATATTGCAGTGCTCATTGGGCATTGGAACCACACGCTCGCATTCAAGATCTAACATCGAGTCACCATTATGGGAATACATAGCCGTGTCTTCTGCATAATCCTGAATTCATAACAGATAAATCAGTATAGCAACGGATAGGAGACTCATATTGGTACCATCTCCGTGAATCCTGCCAATACAAGGTCATCATCGGGCTGCAGTGAACCAATGCGGTCACATTTCAGGCCTGCTGGAGTGCCCAGAGCGCATGCTTTGCCGTTTGGAAGATCTACGAGTTGTTGCTGTGTATCATCCTGCAGATACAAAATCACGACTCGAATGGTGGGAGTGAATGGTAAAGCCTACCATGACATAGGAGTCCGCTTCATGTGGATCAGGAATTGAAGGCTCGCATGTCCAATCACATATTGATACATTGATGTGTTCGTTTCTGTCAGGAGGATGTATTCTTGCTGTCTCTGCATAATGCTGAACACATGATATAAATATTGGGAGAGTGACGCGCACGAGATAGAAAGCCATACCAGAGTAGTTAAATCCGTGAATTCGAGGTCGTTGTTTGTATGCAGCGACGCTGCTGGTGCAGAATCACATGGCACATCTCCTTGACCCCTGATAGGGTCATCGTGGACGTGTTGAATTCCAACATCGGTGTGCTGTGCAAAGGTAGACAAACGATTCATATCGTCACAGATTTCTGGTTGATGTTGAAGCTCGATATCTGTTTGAACTCCATGATTTGCAAAGGCCCGTTTGACATGTACAAGCGACATGCGTTCCTTCGGTACCGCCAATGCAGAACCACACCGAACATGCGCTGAGGTAACGGCTGGTGGTTGCTCATCCATATGCACATCCATCGCTTCCTGGGAATCTGAGATGTGGCCTGGCGAATGCATGACTATCGGGAAGATGATGGGTGAGTCAAATGGTGGCTGTTGCTCAATGGATAGAGCGATGTCCTGGCCATATTCGAGCAAGCATTCCGAGCCACGGCGCGAAATGTAAAGATGACGCCCAACGGCAGAAAAGAATTTTGCCATCTGGCCACGGTCGATCAATAAGTCCTGACACTTGACCATCATCTCTACCATGCCAAAAATTTCAAAGAACTCCTCGTTACTTTTTGCTGTCATGAGCAATCCGTTCTCCATGAGATTCTCCAAAGACTCGTTGTGGTCGAGTCCTTGAATTTCCCTCATTCGCATTGCAATATGGCTAGGTAACCATCGTCCAAAACCACCAATGAGAAGTTGGCGGGCAGAGCCTCCAAGCGAACCAAGAGCGATCTTCCGGCAGCTAATGTCGAATGGTAGGGGGAACAGTGGGAATTGATTCGATGGCTAAATTCTAAGTATGAGTTTCGTCCAATACAGATTTTACACCAGAAGAACACAATACCAATTCTGTTTGACATTCGTCATTAGCCATATCAGTCAATGGTAGGCTGGTCTCTGCTTGATCTGCACATCCCAGGCTACTCCCTGGATCATGGGGTTGGTCGGAAACATTGATGGAGGCTTCTACCAGGCTTAGCAGATGTTCGATATCCTCTCCTCCACCGCAGCCCTGGAATGCCCCACACACATCATGCTCCTTGCATTGCTGTTTGTGGTAGACGGACCAATCAACTGACTTGTACATCAAGAACTGATAGCGAGGAATTCAATATGTGGGTAGAGCACGTACCAAAGACGAGTATGTCAGCACACCTGCCATTCTGCAAGGCCTCAAAGGTGACCCCATGCGCTTTCTCTAGGGAATCTCGAGACTGAGTGTGGAACCCACTTTCTGTGTGATCGAGCCAGAGGTAATAATCAAGTGCTGGAGACCTGAAGTCACCATGTAGAGGATTCGGTGACCCACTAGCATCGCCCATGAATGCGATCCGCACATTATTCATATATTCCATGACTGATGCATATGTATTTCGCAGCTGTGCAGCATGAACACTCGGGAAGTCGGTCAGGTGGGCCACAATTTTCCTGTAAACGCCAAATTTCTTGTTCAGCGCCTGAAGGGGCAAGCGATAGTGTGCAACAATACGACAGCCCTTTCTTCGTTGTCCGGAAATCTTGAGGGAACACTCTCCATCAACATCTTCAATAGTCCCTCGTACTTGCATCAACTTCCGGAGATCTTGTACGTTCCATTCACGGAACTCACATGAAGGATTCATGGCGGGGTGAATTCAATGTGCAGGCGAGGAAATCATATATATGTAATTTTATATGAAATTATGTCTTTGCAGCGAAGCTAAAAGGCCCAGTCTTCAAAATTGAGTTTAAAGTCTGGAACTATGAAATGGAAGTCTTTGATCCGAAGGACATCGACCACATTGCTGATGGTAATATATAAGGTTAGGCTGCTGAAAATCCTGATGTCCGATTGACACGGAGTTGTGTAACGGTTGAAAGTTTGTGCCACTCCACACGTGTGTATGTACAGACTTGCCTGTCTGAAATCATTGTGTTTGAGTGGTTGAGTGTTTTAGTGTTTGACATCCTGGGGTAGAATTGATTCGCCATCCTCAAACATCGTGTTCAAGTTATTGACATGCTAAAATAGAAATGAATAACATGAATGTTGTATGTCAGATTATCAATGAAGCCACCAGTAACATGGTTTTTGATTGGTACTAGGCGCAATATCATTTGATCCATGGTACAGGATGACTAGAATACAACTGTAGTGTGATCAGACATCACATATTCTCTCAAGTAGTTGTGTAGAATTGATTCTTTCGTCGGGCAGACATGGCTGATATTGATATTGGTGGAAATATATTATTTACATTATTAGAACGTTGTCAGAAGGGCTAAACAACCTTCCCTGTACAAGCTAGGCAGTAGTATCGGGGGACACGCTCCTCCACCGATGTCAATGTCAAACCAGCTTTGTAAATGTCGTTCTTCCAACCATCAGGGAGACGTCCAAGCTTTATTGCCTCTTCCATGAGCGTCCTAATTTTCATCACGATCACTGCATTTCCCACCACGCCACATGATCCCCCTCGTCGAATTGGCAGTGTTACCAATGCAAGAAACGCCTTGTCGAATGTGATACCATCGCAAAGAGATGGGAGGACTACCTTCGGTTTTTTGTCCATTCTTCGTCCAAGAGCCACAATGCAGGTCTCATTGAACCACTTGTTGCACGTCCTGCAGAATCGCTGGATATTCCGAGGGGAGGAGAAAGCGGGATCGCACTTGTTGCACCCACACCGCGTGGATATTTGTGAGTTCTATATGTTGCAAAGGCATGAAGGCGTGATGGAGGGGCAAGACAAAAATTTGCTTACACGAATGTTTACTCCCTCCAGGTATGCAGTATTACCGCTGTTCACAAATTGCATGTCAATCGTCCATCGATGGTAGAGGGTCTTGGCTGGAATTTGAGGTTGTGCTAAATCCCCCTCATCATACTGCAAAATTGTTGCGTGAGCTACAATTATTGCACAGATGGCGCGTGAGTCGTATAATAAATACAGTGTTATGAACATACTCTCAACACAATGCATATCCACTATAGACGTGTGGTCAGTGAGCACAAGCTCGTATTCTCCGACGCATGCTTCAAGGCTGAATTGTCATACCCCTCAGAATCATTGCACTGATGATAAAACGACGAGCATACTCGACACCTTCGTCCTCCAAGTCAATCTGTCTATAATACCACTGAATATCAAGCCAGACATCCTATCAGATATGATATGAGTAAATAAGTCAGTCAGCAAGCGTTATGCCTTGAAGTACCCGGTGCACTGACCTGCTTGTGTGAAGTGGTCTTCCAGTAAATCTGCTTTACTTTTCCATACCAATATGACATTGTGGGTAGACTTCCATCTGTCATTGGGACAGACCGTTCATCGAGCGGAAAGATTGCCACACTGAAGGATGCATGTCATCATCATCAATGGAACATGCTGAAACCACCATACTCATCCCCAATTCTCATGACCAAACGACCATCAGTAGGCCCTTCGTCAGAGTCTTCATGATCCGTATCATATATCCCTGAGAGTCAAATACATATACCATTTTGATGTGAGCAAGCAAACAATGACCACTAGGCAAGCAGTTCAACACACATTCAAAGGATGTACTTCGCTTCAATGTGCGCAGCTTAGGGTGACCATCGCGCATGGGAGGCAATATTCTCCTGCCCTTGTCACGGCGTGTATAGCTGGTAATCGATGGTCGGTTGGACATGGAAGTAGAATGTTGGAGCCACGAACAATAATAGTGGGGCCAATATCAGAAGAAATGGATTTCCCAGTGTCGGAGTCACTATCTATCTCGTAAACATAACTGCAAATTAAGCGTCGGACGGATCAGCAAAAAAGGTGTCATCGGTATGACGGCATAACAGGTTAAAGGCAATCATGTGGACCGGTGTAGAATGATGGTAAAATGATTGTATTGAACGAAGCCGAAATATGCAGATGATCGCACAGCATTGGAAGCGACCAGGTCAGGGATTGTAGGTAAAATCAAAGGCCATGAGGTAAGAGAAAGCAAGAATGCAAATTGGAGGCAGTGAGGTCGGGGACAGTAAGCAAATGGGAGGCTGTAAGGTGGGGCGTAGTAGTAACTAAATAGACCGGCATATATTCCACTTAAATCTAGGATTCTGATATCTGGAAATCATTACTACGATAAACTGGGGCGCTACAAAGTACATAGCACCTGATGGAGCACGACAACTCCTTCGACATTCTCGAGGAAATCTGGAAGTCAAAAATCCTCGAATGGGACCCAAAAAGTTCAATCGTCTCAGCAATGCGTGGTGATACAAATGAAAATGCATGTGAGGACGGATGGAATACCGATGAAGATGTTGGAGCATTGTCTGTAGCCATAGACAACTGCAAATTATTGGATGATAGCACAAATGTCCTTGAAACACATAAGCGACAACGAGGTAGACCAAGAAAGCGAGTTGTGCAACGTAGTGAGTACATGTGCTCGACCGATATTGTCATGTGTGTAACATATTTCTGCAGGGGGACATCAAAATGTCGAAATTGCTCAGGCAAAGCGAATCATCCGTGCTACTACAAGTCCACTGCCAGACCAACTGCCATCGAACAATACAATAAGCCATCATGTCCAAACGCATACGAAGGGAAGCAGTGCATGCAATAATTTTCAAGGGGAAGGGTCCCATGAGCAATCTGAAACATATGATGTGTTACAGCAAATAATGGACGCAGGAATCCTGGATTGGAATCCAAAAGAGTCATGCGCTTCATCAACGTTTCCAACAGGTGATGAATGGTTGACACAGCCTGATATGGTGACACAATCAACCGCGAGAGATGGAAATGGAATAGCTCGACACAATCAGTGTGTAGCAGAGGATACACTACGAAGACCGCGCGGAAGGCCAGCAAAGAGGGCAACCACACGTCGTGAGTCTTGGTACTCGAGGCCAATTCCATACTCATCACAGTACGGCACAGGTAGCAAGAAAACAGCAAAGCATTATAAGAATCAGGGATCTTCAATTCCGGAGGAACAGAATCATAACATCAAATATGTGATCCGTGCCACCAGTAATCCTGTGCAGCAATCACCGCCGGTAGAGCAGAGACGCGATGGTGATGACGATGCCGCAGGGATGGAGCATATAGACATCAGCGAACAGCTAGGTAACAAACGACATCGGGGACGTCCAACCAGGCGCATTAGACGTGCACATGAAATTGGTCAGTGA
>QFEN01000878.1:25926-36468 GCA_003316125.1 Auricularia polytricha
TGGTACCTGAAAAACACAATTACTGAAGGGCCCCTGAGGACTAAATACTTTGGGCAAACTTACAGCTATTTTAGACGTTATATTGAACCCAAAAAAACCGGAATCTCACTTACCTCTAAGTAGAAGTGTAGTCAGTTGGACGAGGCAGACAAATATTGGTACAGAACACTTACCATATCTGTCATCGAAACTCCGGGGAGGCTCGCTGCATGCTGCTGGTCAGAAGAAATGACAACAGAGTAAAGTGACATACGCAGTATGTTGTTGCTGATGGTAAGAGATGTCTTATTAGCACAGTGCCAACTTGTTAGCCTTGAAAACATACAAAGAGTATAGTATTCCAACGTAGCGCACCTAGAATATTTTGATGTCAGTATGTACAACTTGCCAAGTGCGCCGCCGCACATCATATAGACTACACACAGTGAGACATAGAATAGTCATGACAGACCAGCGTTGCCTCTGCCTCGAAAATATTAGTTGTCTCGTCCTGTTGGTTGTATTATAAGAGATTCTGCTCACCCAGACCAGTTCAACCTATAAATCCATTCTTAGTAGTGAGATGGCTTCTCTGTTAACGGCATCAACGGCGTTAACACACCTCTTGTCCGAATGTCAGTGCTAAATAAATAACAAGGTGGCATCAATAATTGCCTTGATAAGTACTGTGTTGCTTACCCCAATCATATATCATTGCAGTCGAGGATGCCACTGCACAACCATAGTCAAAGATAGAGTCAAACGCCCGCCATCAGGCTTGTTCTTCACTAACCTAAAACATAGCCGACAACCTGATACGTATCGATGTCCGGCCACTCTCTGGGATCATTTGAGACCAGAGTCATATTCAAGGGATTTGCGTCGGAGAGAAATGAACCTGGTGGAGCATAACAATGATATTAGTGCGTGCTAGATATACCGCCATCCAGCGCTTGTATCCCGAAATAGGCTGATTCGTGGTCGTTCCCTTAACTGACTGCAGTAAGTATTATCATATGAAATCAAGTACAGAAACTTGAAGTCACAAGTAGAAGTAACTGCCTGCAAGGGGCGATCAAAGTGATAATTTTGGATCTGCCGCGGCATCCCAGTGCTACGCAGTGCGTCACGCGGAAAGCCGTTCAAATATAGTAAACACAGCAAACTATAACTCATCTCTAGATCTCTCACCGGGCCCGGCTGTCAATCTATCCCTCTGCGACACCTCCAACTCAGTACTCAAGTCTTCCACTCCTCAATCGATCTCTTTCTAAAGTGCCCTTGCCCACTACAAGTTCTTGGCTCATGCTCACCGCCTCCCTCTTTACAGGCTGTAATGACATGCAAATGCAACAAAAAAGGTAAGTACTATGTCAAACTCAAAACCAATACAAAACGCACCACATGCACTCCATGATGCATGCTCGGCTCGGGTCATCCCTCAGGCCTCAGTACGTACCGAGTAATGAACATTGAACAGTATGCCCTTTAATTTAACTACATACAAGTCGTGTATGTATTACGTCAACTATGAGACTAGCTGGTAGGCCAGGGTAGCCTTTAGGTATCATACGTCTTGAATTGGCATCATTAGTCGGTTCCCCAATAGCTGTAGTAGGGGTGTGGGAATTTAAAAAATACTTCCCATTAGCCGACTTGAACGACTGACCTCGTCATTACTAGTGACGCGCTCTACCAACTGAGCTAAACGGGACTTGTCAATTCACCGGACCAGGAAGACTCTGACTTGTTGTGTGGGGCAACGGATCGGATCAGAACTTTTGCGGCACAACTTGTGCACAACGTTGAACGGAGTCAAGGACGCAAGTCAGACCGTCAGTAGGCCAGCAGCTATCAGCAACGAACCCTTCTATCACAGTATGGGGGCTTATTACGACGAGATTGAAATTGAAGATATGGCATGGGATGAGGTAAAAGGCGTCTACCACTATCCCTGTCCCTGCGGCGATCGCTTTGAGATCTCTCGCAAGCAGCTTTCAGATTGCGAGGATATTGCGATGTGTCCGAGCTGCAGCCTGATCATTAGAGTTGTCTATGATTCAGTACGTTATGTGGCTCTTCTTCAGTAAGATGTGCTGACAAGTCTAACAGCTTGATTTTGAAGACGAGCCTCCAGATGATGGGGGGTCTGCGTCGGAGGAAAGTAAAGAAAATGAGGAGGGAGATGACGATAGCGATAGCGATGCTGACCAGTTCGAGGATGCTCTTGAGAAGCTTACTCTAACTGAGCCGTCGGCGGCCGTGGTTGCAGCGGCAGCATGATTAATTTGCCCGCTCACTCCGTCTCGATCATTGCTTCCGGTGGCTAGATGATATTATTCTATGGCACACCAAAATTACAGTACTAATGCATGTACGTCGTCTATATCTTCTATGAACCAAGTCGTTGCTTAGCGCTCATCTTCAGCACTGGCGGGCCTATACCAGCCTATATTCTGTTGGACATAGGATCCGTTTACTCATATGAAGCGCATTGCGATCAATCAATCACGACTCGGTATCAATGTGAATCAGTTTCCCTCTTGGCGTGCGTACAACAAGTATACGCTTATCTATTCCTATCATTCTAATATCTGCACTTGTCTTCAAATGCTGTAATCCGCAGCTCATGAGAGACTAGTGGTCTCACCTCGAACCCTACTGGTCTTGGAACACTTCGGGGTTACAGACATCCATTCATTTAAATTCACGACTCAAAACTTACGACCCGCGATCAATAGGGGTGATTGTGCCTGTTGCCACGCTAAGATGAGTCAAAGGGTTGTCTGACTCGATACACAGTCATGACAGGGCTATGATCACCGCGACATGCTGTGCTGATAAAAAATATCAGGGGCACGGGGGTCACGCGCAAGAACGCGTCTTGGAAATGTGATAGGAACGCGTCCTAAACACGGCAAAACTTACCAGGCTATAAAAACTGAAGTGCAACCAAGTCAGATAAAACAACACTGACAAGTGAACTAGACATGCCTGAGCAACTGACTCTGTACTTACACAAGGTGAAGTGATGACTACGTCCTCCTAGAATCCCTCTAATGGGCTCGCGATAATCCAGATTTCTCCGTACAGCCACAGAGTCAGTGTGTGCTTCAAGATCTGGGGCTCGCCATTGACATTGCTTGTAGATTGAGTTGGCACTTGCGGAGGCAAACATCAAGTACAAGGCTCACCAAGTCGACCTCTTCAATAAACCCGAGTGGTTCGCTGCCAAGGTCAACCCCATTGGCAAGGTCCGCATTGATTCCACAATTTAATTCCCATCCTGATCGTTGTGATCAGGTACCCGCGATCACCTACGGTGGTCCAGATGTCGACCCCAATAACCCTTCCCCACTATCTTTCAAACTCGCAGAATCCAACGTGATCCTCCAATTCGTCGCAGAGCTCTACCCAGAGTCCGGGCTACTCCCCAAGGACCCCGTCGAGCGTGCTAAAGTGCTGTTCTTCATGGATGCGGTGGACCGCCACTTTGATAAACCAGGTATCGAATGGATGTACCACGGTCGCACAGGTTCCTACGAGGGGTTTATGAAAGGTATCGAAATGATCCAAGGGCTTCTGTCCGATAGTGGTGGGTTCGCCGTGGGAGATCGTTATACCATCGCCGACGCGTGCATTGGGCCGCTCCTTTCGAGGCTGAAAATTACCTATGAAACTGACATCGGAGCATTCCCGGTTGGGCAGGGTACCAAACTCGGGGAAGAGTTGAAAGCGCCCAAGTATGCTAAATTTTTGAAGTATGCCCAGGCCATGTTGGAAAGGCCGAGTTTGAAGGAGACCAACGATGAGGTGCGTTCGTGTATTGGACACCTCGCTCTCTCATTGAATTGTAACATGATCAGGCATACCTGGCGGAAATCTGGAAGACGTTAATTACCGAGCGTCGAGACTGAGGTGACAACTTGCTTGCACCATGCTTGAGAGAAAATACCCTGTCCTCTAGTTATGCTTCACATACATTTGTGATAGTACCGCACCACTTTGTAGGACTCAATGCTGCAAATGTCTAATATTTGATATCATTAATGCGTAGCTCACAAAATCAATAGCAAGATAGGGTAATGTAATTAACGCACATGCATGTCTGGCCTACGCAAGTCAATGTTTCGCTGAACGAAATTGGGCTCCATGCAAGTCACATCAAATACTTGCTGAACGACCGAAAATGCATGAAACCATTACTGCGCTTCATAGTGAGCATGCATAGGCTGGAACAGATATTAGGAGACCTAACACCACCTGCAGATAACGAAGAGGAAAAATGGACACATAAACACAATATGATATACACAAGCAAGTTCTGTCTAATATAGGGCATTGTCCCAACAAATTTAAAGTCTAAACAAAAATTCGCATGCCACCACAACTAGGAGCACTGCGGACATTAGGTACATTCCGTACACTGAAGATTTATTCTGCGTCGGCATACAAAACATTTTGACCTCGTCGGTAACCTCTCCAACATTGTCGATAACCCCTCTAATATCGTCGATAACCTCTCTAACATCGTCCGCCAGTTGAACCTTAATGCCCTTTCCGACATGACGAAGGCAATGTAGATTGTGGTATTGATCGTGCGAAATTGAACGAAAGACTTCGGCAGTTTTCGGTAGGCGGGTCGTGAGCCAAATCGTATGCAGGAATCCGAAGCCTCCAACGCAACTCTCGTCACTGGGAGAAACTCCAGCCAACGCGAAAATCAAAACCAGAGCAACAAACGAGGCCACAATCGCCGCCAACAATGGGGCTTGAGAAGCATGAAATAAAGGCTATAAAACCGTACGGGTTCAAGATAGAGGGGTGAACTCACATGCATGATTATATTTATTACATTTTGGTTGATTTCAGCTTGTCCAGTTGCCCTGTCAAACCCTCCCCCGCGTGCGCCAAGCTGTGCAGCTGGAGAAAACCTGCGATCAGCTTTCTTGGGTTGAAAAAAATGTATATAGAACTTACCCGTCCAGATCATCGTCCCAAAGTACTGGGACAAAGCCCCTTCTAGTTCGAGTGGAGACAAACTGAAGGTGGGCGCGCTATTGTTGAATGTTGTAGGATTCATCTGCTCCTGGGTCATGTTCAGAAAACCCATAAGCAGTCTACCAAATGTCACAAATTTTAAATCTCATGCTCGTTGCAATATCCACGGATATTGAACTGACCTTTCAGGTACATATCCGCACACGCTAGCATTACTACTGCCTGCACATGGCCCGGCTAAAATGCTGTTGTTCCAGTATGTTGCTTCCACCGGTGTTCCTTCGAACGGCTTGGCGAAGAAAGGTGCTTTGATCTGCAAGCTGGGTCACTACAATGAAGGCAGCAGGGTATGAACGCTGATTCCACACACCCAATCCAAGCCTTGATTTGTGGAGGGAGAACTCCCTGGGAAGATCGTCCATTGATTATCCGAGGAAGCCGGATTATATGCGGCATCAAGAAGTACATTGGATTGAACGTCGACGGTAGCCACATACTTCTCGAGAGACATATAACATGCGACCATGTATCCTACCACTTGCGCGCTGGATACTAAATGCCCTAATAAAATCAAAACAAGATAATCAACAACGGTGTATCCCAGGGGGATCGTGATTACCATTGTTGTCATATGTTGTCCATGGTATCGACACCGAAGTGTTCTCTAGCACTGCTCCACCTTCAGCCATTGCCGTCGTTACAAGAAAAGTAAGATAATTCTGGGAGGTCCGTCAACAACGACCCACACAATAACAAAATTCAAGTTCATCTACCTCAGCAGTCATAATGTCCCGATGTACAATCTGATCTGACCCTGCATACCTGGGGTTAGTAGCTGCGACATCAAACGATCAACAAACTTACAAGGTATCGCACCGATGAAGTCTTTCGGAGAGCCATCAGCATTGGACCAAACCGAACTTGGCAACAAAGAGCAGTTGGCATCTACGAGCGTTGCATTCACAACCGCAGCTCCGAATCCGGGATTTGGGGATAACTTGTCGTACAATAAGCCCCCTGATAGCCCCGTGGTTACTACCCCCTTGGTCCAACTTGAAGGCAAGGCTGCCGAGGTTATTATATTCCAATCCAGAGCGCTGATATCCTTTGCCGGATCCGGCCATGCGAGTTGTGTAGATGATGAACCATTGGTGATGACTGTGTAAGTTTGAGGTGAAACAATGTATGGTCGCAGGGTAGAAATTATGAAGAGGGAAAAGAGATACAAAAACACACCCAGGATCCTTATGGGAGACGTAAAACCAGGGTATGAGAACTGAGATGTGAAGCACATGTAAGCCGTAAACCAGCCGCGCCAGGAATTCCTGACGTCATGCAATGAAGAAAGAGGCTGGGAGCGTGCTAGATCATGGGGAAGGGTGACAGATTGAGCCAAGTAAACGAGGGCGGCGAGCGACAACTACAGAGTATTGTCAGTCTACAGTTTGACAAACCTGCTGCATCTTACAGTGTAGTATCCCTGTATACACTGGCGAATGCCAAACTCCCATATCTTGAGATGAGACGTGACTGAGAACATAATATCTTGTTTGTTATAGTGGTTGATTGTGACGAGGAGCAGTACATTCAGGACAGCAAAGAGGGTATGTAAGCCCATGCAAAGCCAGTATCGCACGAAATGATTAGGGCGGCATATCTCCGTCTCTGAAATCATGAATCAATGGGTTGATAAAGCGAAAGACATCAATTCTAAAGTGGCACCTTCGTGGCCCCCTAGGGCTTCGTATTTGAGGACGAAAAATATCTGTGAGCTCACTCGGTGCCAGCAAGCGCTCGCGTAACCGCAAATCTGATGCCATGTTCGTTCAAATACACCTGGTTTCGTGTCTGTCTTCACTGATGCGTAGTCCACACCTGCTATGTGTGGAGGATCATCTTTTGCAAAAACTTGACCAGAATCTCGAACTCCAACTCGAAACATTCCGGCCCTGCGGAGCACCTGACCATCAGGGTGTAAAATTTTGGCGAACTGGGTTGTAAGATCCTGTGACTGATTTGCCAGCCACATGAAAGACAGGGTGTTAGGCTGCTGTACGCTTGGCCCTATCCCTCTTGCAGCAATACGAATAACAAGCACAAGAAGGCAGACAGAGGCGAGTAAGGAGATGAAATTCTGGTTGTTATTCTTAGTTCTGAGATCGCAAGTGGAATCTAGAGTCACTTGCCGAAATATGATCAAGCTGGTGTATAGATTTTTTAAATCAGCGTCTCCATAGTGGCAGTGCAGGAGAAAGCGAGCAACATACTTCAAGATGCCTTTCCGATACAAACTGCGTTACCTCTGCTTCGGCGTTGGCCCGTTGAAAACCCCCTCCGGAATCACCCAACTCCCCGGCTGTTATATAATATTGGCACTGTTTTCGTCTCGTGGTCTGCCAAGGAAAATACTGACCTATCCAGATAACCATTGCATATAGTCTTGATAATGCCGCCTCCATCTGATGTTTTGAAATCGTGAATGATGGTGTTGTATTGAGATGCTGGTTTCCACCCGTGTCTTGTATGATATTGATGGGAACATCGGGAATGATACCGCTAAAGGGTATGCCTATCAACTGCATGAGTAGCCTGTAGAGTAAATAAGTAATCCATATACTGAGAAATAGGAGAATGTACGCACAGTTCTCCTACTGACGTATTTCTGTTACATGGGTAATGGTCAACCTCGTTGAAACAGGTTCTCATACCAGTGTAAGAATATTTTTGCGTATCGAATGGCATTGTAATCTTGGTAGATTTTGCTAGCATCAACTGTGGCATGCATGTGTATCCAGAAAACGTACCACACTACCATCGACCATGTTCTCGGGAGCAAAAGATGCGAATGCTGGTATGGTTGTCCATTGCGGAGGGGATACAGTCATTTCTGGGACGACCAGTAAATGATTTGATTGCGAATCTACAGTAGCATTTCGGCGAAGTAGTGATACGTTGCACATTGCAAAGAATCGATAGCGCTCCAGGCGCTATTTTCAGCAACTTCGTGGCAAGGTCAACCATTGGCAAGCTATCCGATAAGTGTACGTACCGTCATTTTCGTAATACCAGGTTCCTTGCATTGTTGTTTCGTTAATCACAGGGTTTTCAGCAGTCCCAGTCGTCAACAGGAAATTGAGCCAGCCCTGTAATCCTCAATACATACATCAGAAGCATGTTTGAACTTGCTCACCTCAATCAACGGGCTGCCAAGAAGATATAGCACTTGGTCTTTCCCTGATAGAGATCAGTCGTTTGCAACTCGGTCAACAATGAGCTTACATGGAATGGCATCCAAAGCAAGGGTCGCTGATGCATTGGTATAAATCAATGGCTCGTTTGCGACATTTCTCCCGTACGATAAATCGCGTGCAAGGAAGCATGTGACGCTCACTTCTGTTGCGGTCACAGTTCCGTTTCCTGTCACGCCAGGGGATATAACGTCATAGAGAAAACCGTCACCAAGCCCTGTGGCTATCGGAGATAACTGCCCAAATTTCGATGCCAAAGATAGTATGGTTGGCCAGCTCCAGTTCTGGGTGTTCACGGTGGCATCTGTCCATGTCGATAGCGCAGGTGCTACGAAGGTGTGGACCCTGTCAGTTGACGTAGGGACCAGGACCAGAAGAGCATGAGATTGCAGAAAAGTGATGCCTATGATGTAGAAAAGAACGACAGTCGCCTCTGAGCATGCTGTGGCTGTCATTCGTTGGTCCCAAAGAGCAGCCAGTGCGGCGCCAGATCCATACATGGCGTTCAATATGTCGTACACCGCGGTCAATCTGAATTCTCCGCAGAACAGCTGCATTAAAACGAGGATATTCGTCAAGTCATGTAGCAAAGCGAACCAGAACTAGTAACATTTTGATATCTTCAAATTATGGTGATGAACTAGTACACGTACCGTATAACCAATGGTATATAAAAAAAAGCCCCAATCAACTTGCAAGCGGGTAGAACGGGACATTGTGTAGTCAAAATTGTGCCCGTATAACAGGAATAAACCGGAGTGGATGATTACAGGAACTGCATGGCATGAGATGCAGATAATCTTCAAAAAGACCGTGCTTAGCGAGCGGCGCATCGACGAATGTGCTGGTGAGTACGGTTCTATGATGTTATCGTCAGTCTCAGAACGGAGGGATGCCTAAGCCGAACCATATATACACAAGCTTTAAAATGGCTTTTCAACACAAGGCATAGCATGAAGCAAAGTACACGTCCGGACTAGTCTGATACACGTAATTGCACACACCACAAGTAATTCACAATTGTGAATGGTAATCGACATTGAATCCACAGCATTGGAAACGTACACAGGCCTCATGGTCAGGGCACAGTTTAGAAATATAACGCTAAACGATGATGGCGGATGGGCCGCCGCGAGGGAAAGATGCTGCTGAGGATTAGGACTCAGAGCAAGTACTGCTGAGGTCTGCCGCAGCGCCGCAAGGGTTAGGTATGTCGTCTATGAGCCTCGTTTAAGTATAGCGAGGGTTAGCGGTGCTCGGGCCCCAAACAACGTTTTTGAATTGCAACCCTCAGCGCTTACTTGAGGGCAGTACTCGGTTCTGTCAGTCCTAGATCCAAGTCCCTTTTATTCCGAGCCGACAGTAAGTCATGTGCCCGACATGGATGCGGAAGGTGAAGATGACGAGCAAACACATGATGAGTAGGTACGATCTAGCCCTTTATCTCCAGAGCCAATGATATCGTGTTCTTCCGGCTTAGTAAGCTTTGTTGCTCCTGGGAAAAGCCAACCACCGCCGTACCGTCAGTGGCTGGCCACCGGCGCTAGAAACACTAGCAGACCTGATCCTTAACATTCCTAAACCCTTTTTTGACCCTTTCCATCATGGAGTATATACGTACTAGCGGTGCTCGGGTCCCATTTTAGACTTGAGAAACCCTCTCCTCATGCCGCAAAATAAGGCAAACAAACCTTGTTAAAGATGTGATAAGGGACTCGGTGTTTTCCTGATAGTACTAGGCTGTGACACCATCCGACGACGGTCCGCATTAATAGTGCTCACAGGTCCTACGGTAAGCTGTTATACATGTGCTTTGTGCATGCTAATATATCGTAAATGGTGTTCCCACTCACCCTCGAGAAGCGACATGTCACAACTTTTCTCCCTGACCGCTTGAGTTCAGGCATAGCCTTATTTCACTCTCGCCTCAACCAGATAACTAAAGGCGGAAACCGATTTCACCTATCTCGCTTGTCGGTTTTCAAATTTCAGTGATAGCATGCACCCACACGAGCCCGAGGCTGAAGTTCATTTCCGAAGAGTCCAGCCTGAGAGAGCCATCGCGAGTGCCCTCAGCCTCATGTAGATTCATTCATCCATCCCACTAGCCTTGTTGTCGAGAAAATAGGTACATATTTCCCACATGTCAAGAGCATCAAACACTTCCATACATACCCGAAGACTATCAGAAGAGAGTAGTACCGACGGTGACCAGCATCAAAGCCCACATAGCAACGAGCAGCCTCCACCTGAAAATCATATCGTAGGACCCACCGGGGGGTAAGTTGTACCTTCCTATATTCTATACCTCTGT
>QFEN01000879.1:4281-15374 GCA_003316125.1 Auricularia polytricha
CTATCTGGTCGCTGCCAGAGGTCTGCTGACCAGCACTCGGAAATTTCTGTCTCCAGTTCTCCAGACAGAACACCACTATGTCGCGTGCTTCTGTGTCTTCAGTGACCAAACAACAACCGTCGCCTGCTGCTAATCCCAACTCACGCTCTGTATTCAGTGTCGTACGACAGAAAGTGACTACGAAGCATGGCTGGTTTGGTGACTATGACTATGGATGGCTATGTCTGCCCTCTCTTCCTTCGGCAAAACAAAAACAACCGCCATTTTATGGTGTCGACGACGAGCTGCCACTCCTTCTGGCTATAGCGAGCGGGTTATCGCACTCACTTGCGATGCTTGCAGGTCTCATCGTACCGCCCATCCTTCTTTCTGGTTCCTTGATGCTGGACCCTGGTACGTCATCCTACATGATGTCAGCTACACTCATCACATCCGGTACGTCTGATCACAACGGAATTACACCCATGCAGAGCTGATTTAGAAACAAGGCATTATGAGTTTAGTCCAAATGTCACGCATAAAGTTATGGGGGGGCTATTATCTTGGTACTGGGCTTTTGTCCATGGTCGGGACAAGTTTTTCTACGATCAGTACAGCAGATGCCGTATGTATGTCTCGATTCTACGCGTGCTACATTATTTATGAGGTGGATAAACGCAGATCATCAACGCCATGTACGCCAACGGTACATGTCCTTCGACAACTGCTGCAGATGGCACTGTCACGCGAGGTCCATGTCCAGATGCTTATGGGATGGTTCTTGGTAAGTCGATCCTTAGTTCACAGCGAAAGCTAATTCAATGACGCCAAGGCACTGCCCTTATCTGCGCATTTTTGGAGATCGGATTATCATTTCTCCCTCCGAGGATTTTACGACGGATCTTTCCACCCATGGTCACTGGTATGATCATGACTTGGCCTCGTGTCTGAAAGTTCAATTATATCAGGCATATTTATCCTCATGATCGGGTCAACCCTCGTCGGGTCTGCTGGTATGTCTGATTGGGGTGGTGGTTCGAACGGGTGTCAGGCACGCCCAACTAGCGGGATCTATCAGCTATGCCCAACAGTCGGGGCTCCTCATGCTTTACCGTATGTCTGACGCATTTGAAAATAGGATATTAATCAAACTTCTATGACAGATGGGGCTCTCCTCAGTTCATAGGTCTCGGGTTCCTCTCGTTCGTGAGCATAATTCTTACAGAGCTCTTCGGCTCTCCGTTCCTCAAGAATGCGAGTATCATCGTTGGGCTTGCGGTGGGATGTATTGTTGCTGGCGCAGCAGGGTATATCGACGGAAGCGCCGTCACGAGTGCACCTACAATCACATTCTTATGGTAACATATTTATACTTACATCTTGACACGAAGTCTAAATATTGGGCAGGGTACATCGATTCAAGATTAATGTGTACCCACCAGCTATTTTACCTATGCTGGCAGTCTACGGTAGGCGTATCTCTCTCACTTGGGACTGGCTGGCTGGCTGAATAAAACGCCAACGTCAGTGTCAGTGGCAATGGAAGCAATTGGCGACATAACTGCATCTGCAGAAGTTTCACGTGTCCCTGTCGAAGGCGAGGACTTCGATTCAAGAATACAAGGCGGTGTTCTGGTTTGTCCTTTCGTGAACAAGCTTATCGATGATATTCTGATCATCTTACAGAGCGATGGGATAGGTGGAATTGTCTCCGCCTTGTTCACCGTCACTCCTATGTCAGTATTTGCTCAGGTTTGAAAACATCTTTCATCATCACTGTACTTGGTCACATCTCGTGGTTGGCGTAGAATAACGGTGTCATTTCTGTCACTCGCTGTGCAAACCGCACAGCAGGAAGGTGGTGTTGTGCCTTCGTCATCATTTTCGGCGTGCTCGGAAAGATTTCAGCGCTCTTCCTCGCAAGTATGCCTCGTTTTTCGCAGGTCCTCTTCCAGACACTCACCGTTTGCAGTACCCAACCCCGTCTTGGGTGGCGTTACGACCTTCCTCTTCGCAAGCGTTGCCGTTTCAGGTCTTCGTGTTCTTTCCTTCGTCAAGTACACGCGGCGCGACAGATTCATCCTCGCCGCAGCACTGTCGTTCGGGGTTGGGGACCTCCTTATGCCCGGTATTTTCACTCATCTATTTGATGGTGTGAAGAACCCGAATAAAGGCCTTCAAGGGTTGTTCGAGAGCATCACGATTTTGCTAAGCACGCCCTGTCAGTCGACAAGTTTGTCACTGTCGCACAGTACTAATGCCATCGACGACAGTCTTGATATCTGGCATTGTTGCCTTGGTGCTGAACCTGATTCTCCCACAGGATAAGTCACAGGAGGATGAAGATGAGGAGGACGTGGAGGCTGCACAAGATTTGGAGATTCAGATACTAGAACAGGAGCCAAAGAATTGATTTGTACAACTCACGAATTGGAAGGTCATATTATCATACATTTACGAGAATAGATTTGCTGACGGAGAATTTTCGACTGCGCTCTGGGTCGCGCCATCGAACTCAACACTTGCAAAGTCAGACTTCTGACTAAGGCCTCCAGCTATAAAAAGTCGAAGCGTTTTAAAATTGGACCTGGAACGACCACGCACTTCCGCTACTATTGGTGTACCGGCGACGCTTTTGTGCTTCCTTTTCTTTCCATTATCGAACCAAAGATTGACAAGCACACCTGTCCTGGCTTCGGGCGTTGTCGTGATCTTGTCATGCATCCTCTGCTCTAGCAACGAGTGAACATGTCTACCGCATGCTACTATCATCCATGGCGGCCAAGAATACCTCCTCTTCCTGTTTATGTCCTAGTATAGATCCCCTGGATTTCCCCGATCTCAAATTGTTTTGCTTTTCATTTAGCTCATTGTCGTTTCGCATTTTGTGAGCCTCCGGGAAGTCATGCACGTGTACTGATCATTTTAGAGATGCAACATTAATATTTCCAACTCTGACGTGGAACAGAACGAGATAAGCAGGTTTCTAATCTCGTTTGGTCCATTAACTACATTTCTGAGACAGTTGGGTAACATGTATGTCCGGGTAGCCCAATAAGTCAGCCAGTAGTGGGTGAACACGTATATCGCCACTCTTGGAGGGCTTGAACACCAGCACATCATGATGTATACACCAGCATTGTCTCTGCATGGAGGTGCCAAATCCTGTTCAATTCGGAAAACGGCTGTTTCGGGTACCTTGCCCGTGGGTTTAGGGTGCGGATGTGCTAAAGGCCACCGTGCCTGGCAGCACCGTGGCATATCATGATATGCTATAAGCACTTGAGGTTTCAAATCCCTAGCTTCCCAACAGAACGCTACTATGTCACGACCTTCTGTGGCTTCAGTGACCACAGAACAGCCGTCACCTGCAGCTGATCCCATTTCGCGCTCTGCATTCAGCGTCGCACGACGCAAAGTAACTACGAAGCACGGCTGGCTTGGTGACTATGACTATCAATGGCTCTGTCTGCCGTCTCTTCCCACAGGTAGGCCCAAACAACCGCCATTTTATGGCATCGACGACGAGCTCCCACTTGTGCTGGCTATGGCGAGCGGGTTGCAGCACGCACTCGCAATGCTTGCCGGTCTCATTACACCTCCCATAATTTTTGCCAGTTCCTTGTTGCTGGACCCTGACACGTCATCCTACATGATTTCAGCTTCACTTATTGGATGCGGTGTGTTTGATCACGTCCAACTTGCCCCATGCAGATCTGATTCGAGGATCAGGCATTCTAAGTCTAGTTCAAATATCCCGGATAAAGCTATGGAATAAGTATTATCTTGGTACCGGGTTGTTGTCCGTTGTCGGGACGAGTTTCGCTACGCTCAGTACAGCAAATGCTGTACGTTCGGTCCTACGCATGTATGGGAAATTGTCGCTGATGTGGATAACCACAGATCTTCAATGCGATGTACAGCAACGGCACATGCCCCTCGACAACTAGTGCGGATGGCACCGTTACGCGAGGTCCATGCCCAGATGCTTATGGGATGCTCCTTGGTAAGTTGATTTTGATGCCTAGTGAGAGACTAATCACTGATGCTACAAAGGTACTTCCCTTATTTGCTCACTTCTGGAAATCGGGTTGTCATTTCTCCCTCCGCGGGTTTTGCAACGGGTCTTTCCTCCCATGGTCACTGGTATGACCAGTAACTATGATATGTCTTGGTGGAAGCTCACCTATCTCAGGCACCGTTATCCTCATGATTGGTGCGTCCCTTGTCGGGACTTCTGGTATCCCCAACTGGGGTGGTGGTTCGAATGGGTGTCAAGCGCGCCCAACTAGCGGGATCTATCAGCTATGCCCGACAGTGGGGTCTCCCCACGCTTTACTGTATGTCTGACACATTTGAAAACAGGATATTAATCAAACTTCTATGACAGATGGGGCTCTCCTCAGTTCATTGGTCTCGGGTTCCTTTCTTTTGTGAGTATAATCCTCACGGAACTCTTTGGCTCTCCATTCCTCAAGAATGCGAGTATCATCGTTGGGCTTGTGGTGGGCTGTATTGTTGCTGGCGCAGCAGGGTACATCGACGGCAGCACCATCACAAGTGCACCTGCAATTACGTTTTTATGGTAACGCATTTATGGCAAGTCGAAACGAAGTCTGAACGTTGGGCAGGGTATATCGATTCAAGATCAAAGTGTACCCACCAGCCATTTTGCCCATGCTGGCAGTATACGGTAGATGAATAGCTTTCATTTCGGGACAGGCTAAATGCAACACCAACGTTAAGTTTCGGCGACCATGGAAGCCATCGGTGACATAACTGCATCTGCGGAAGTGTCTCGTATCCGCGTCGAGGGACGTGATTTTGATTCAAGAATACAAGGCGGCGTTCTGGTTTGTCGTTGCATGGAAATTCTGGCGATATTCTGACCTTGTTGTAGAGCGATGGGATAGGTGGATTCGTCTCTGCCTTATTTACTGTCGCTCCTCTGTCGGTATTTGCCCAGGTTCGGGGGAAAATGGATGTTACTCTTGTTTGTGGTCTCACCATATTGTTGGCATAGAACAACGGCGTCATTTCTGTCACTCGCTGTGCAAACCGGACAGCAGGCAGGTGGTGCTGTGCTTTCCTCATTCTCTTCGGTGTGCTCGGAAAGATTTCCGGCATCTTCCTCGCAAGTATGCCTCGTGTTTCACAGTCCCTCTTCCAAGTGTACTGATCATTTACAGTACCTAATCCCGTCTTGGGTGGTGTCACAACATTCCTCTTCGCGAGCGTCGCTGTCTCAGGTCTCCGTGTTCTTTCTTTCGTAAAGTACACGCGACGTGCCAGATTCATTCTCGCCGCAGCGTTGTCGTTCGGCTTTGGGGACCTCCTCGTTCCCGATATTTTTACCTACCTGTTTGATGGTGTGAATAACCCAAACAATGGCCTCCAAGGGTTGTTTGAGAGCATTACCATCGTGTTGAGCACACCCTGTGAGTGGACATGCTTTAAGCATACCTGTCGCACTCAATCTTAGACGGCAGTTTTGATATCTGGCTTTGTTGCCTTGGTGCTGAACTTGCTGCTGCCTGAGGATGGGTTACAACAGAATGAAGGTGAAGAGGACGGGGAGGCCGAGCAGGATTTGGAGATTCAGACACTAGACCACGAACGAAAGTTGTAACGTGTTTAGAGGTCGCACAGCGGAAAGCAATGTCAATCTGATATACCTCAGCCCATGGTCAAAACTGTTGTATGTAGGGTCCGATTCGTAAGTGATCTGATATGCAGAAGAGATGACGTGAATGCAAGGTATACGGTAAATCATGCAAAGGAGAGACAAAACATGTAGTTACATCAGATTCCCTTCGCTCCTCCTGTAACAAACAGGACAGCCGTGATGAATTCTGGCTCGCACTACCGAAGCGCTATCGAAAAAATGAGAAATGAGAAATATGTGGATATATGCGAACTTACAAAGCAATCTTGGCGCTTACTCCACCGGAAATAGTCCTTATGCCTTCATTGGGCTCCTCGTGGTTGTAAATGTCTGCCATGTCATCTACGCAGCTGGCATGAACTACGTGATGACACAAGAATAGCAAAAGAAGGTCTTGCGGTGATCGCTGTAGAGGCTGTGTACATAGCGCACAAATCGTTTTTGCTAAGAGGCGAGTGTTTGTCAACGACGCGAGAGTACAGCAAAAAGTCCTCGCACAGTTCATGAAGAGCCCGCTGTTCTGGCCCTTTGAGCGTGTCTTGGCAAGGTCGGAGCTGTCACCATTGAGAATCGTTTGACATCCCTCCATAAGGGAAATTTGAAGATGGAAGTCGTGGAGAATCTTGATCAGTGCTTCCTTGAGGCCAGGAATTTCCAACCCGTTCTTGATCCGACGAATCAAACGGATGGGGTCGATTTCAGCTCCGACATTTTCCAGTAATCCACGGATGAAAGCTACAGGGACTAAGAACCTTGCAAAATTTGGTTCTCATCAATCGCTTACTTGGACGTGTTTCAGAATATTTGAGAAGATCTTCCCAAAGGTCGTCGTCACTTTGCTCTTTAGCGAACTCGATGGCCTATGTGATGAATGTCACTCTTTGTTGGCGTTCATCTGCTCAATCACGTACCATGTGCACATCGCCTAGACGCTCAATGATGAGTGTTAAGGCCTTCTTGTTGTTGCCCATGCGACCAAGTAAGAACACCATCTCGGTTACAAGATCCCTGTTCTTGCACTCGTTGTACGCCTAAAGGATGTCAGATAACAATGTGACTGGCTTCGATTCGATAGATGACGGACCGCCTCAAGATTATACGAAGTGCTTGCCCGAAGATACTCGATCAGGCGGTGTGTTGCAAATTGGGCGAACAGCGTAACCTGTAAATGCGTACCGATGCGACAGGGATTCAAACTCGTATTCGGTGGTAGGGCTTACCTGAAGATCGGCGAACTCTGCCCCAAGCTGGGAGTCCTTTTTGAACAACGCATCTAGGTAAAGGAATAGATAGAAGGGGCGATCACGGAGCTGCTGCACCACGCGAGCGATCTGTTCAACTCTTGAGACAAGTTAAAAAATATACGAGAACGTGAGCGCACAGGTATGGAATGTGTATGATCCACCAGTAAAGCAATTGCTTCGCTGGAACTTGCTTCAGCTTCTGTGCCTTCTTGTTTCCGCCTCTCAAGGAGCTCTTGATCAAACTCGATCAACAAGAGCACTTGATCCTTCACATCGGTGAAAAGATTATGCTCCCTGATGAGTTCAAATACATTCTGTCGTCTGAGGCGGAGGAAAAACGGGAGCGCTTTTCCGTATTGTCGATTAGCAGTATAACTGGAGCCACGATTAGCGGTGATTAAAAAAAATTCTAAGTTTCACTAACAGTTCAGCTAAACTTTCCATGAGAATAATAGCGTCCGGTGCGGGGAGACTTCTTGAGGATGATGACGATGGCGATCGGTCAAGTTCTGCTTGCACTGCAACAATGACGGCGGAGATATCGTAAATTGACTTTGGCCACTCCTTGATAGTGCGCACTAGAGACTACACAAAAAATCAGTGCTAGTTACGTCAAGACATTCACATAATATACCTGCTTATCATGCATGAGGAAGTGCGCAAGAATCATCTCATAGACCAGGTGGCCAAGTTGAGGTGCCTCCGTAGGGACATAAGGAATGATTGCCTGCGAAAAATATACGTAGCTTAGCTGCATACATATGGCATCACAGGGTCAACCCACCTGCAATTGCTGACTTTGGGCAAAAACGAAAATCCAATTTTCCCAGCGTTCCACGTCTGTGCTACAAACTTTCGGGCAAAGGCTTGCAGCCTTAGCAAAGTTGCCTGGTGATAATTTAAGCTGTTATCTGCAGAAACAGTATCAAATGTGGTTTACCTTCAGCCACCAAGTGTCTGATATATCGTTCTCCTATAGCAATAGGATTGATCTCAGACTGATCACCATCCGCAGAACGTTCGTCCTCGTCAAGCTTCTCTACTTCTTCGAGCGCTTCGTCATACCGCTGATGATCTACGAGCCACAGGATGTGGTCCTTCCTGTCCCTTGGCCGCACGATCACAATGTCTTTGGGGCCAACAACGACGTAGCATTTTCCTGTTTTCCCTGGCGATTTCGACCCGTCGACCTCCGCCATTATATAGTCGTTGCAACTCCATGCTTGATAGTTCGTAACACCCAGAGCATCGGCCGATAGTTCTTCACCTGTGTGAGAGATTATCCGTAGCTCAGGGCGCTCAGCTGTTTTACGAGCTTGTCTTGCACGATCTTCTGTCATCTCATCACCGTATGTATCTGGTGTTTGGTAGGCTAATATCAAAAATGATGACGGTGTGGTGTCCTGCGCAGAAGATCCATCCTGAGATATTGGCATCGAAAGCGAGTTTGTTACAATCCCCGAAATCATGCAGTCAAGCTGGAATGCGGCGGTGATCTCAACCAGAAAAGGAGGTTGATTAGAGCTGCCTGATACGGTCGGAGGAGGGCGCTCTCGAATATGCGCGATCTTTATGTAGTCCGCCCATCCTATCAGGAGAGTCGTATCGTCTTGCCAATGTAGCGTGCATTTGAAAAGGTCCGCACGAGGGCTATCGGTTGGGCGCTCGATGAATGTGATCCGCATCTGGGACTGGGTGTCATAGATCTTGACGCCCTGCTCATGCAGAGTATAAATATGGCTAGAACGGATCAATCTAGACCTACCGAATCATTAGCCCACGCGATTAGGCGTTCCCGCCATCGCACATGCCACACTGGACCTTCACCAGAGTGGAGGATTGTTTCTTTATGCCCCAGCCAGCCCTTTTCTCTCAGTACCAGTGACCCGGCCATGCCTCCGCACACGAATGATCGAGTACTTTTCTTCGCAAAATGAGGCTCTAGTGCTAAAGTCCGGATTGGTCGTTTCATGTCGAACATGTATGACTCATGAGTCGAGAGGGATTGAATAACGACCTGTCCTAATTGTAGAGTTATTAGGGTTGAGTAACGGAGCAAGAACCCACCCTTACCATCGATGGAGGCAGTCGCCACGAAGTCCGCTGTGCTGTCAAACTCTGTATCACTCACTGAAGCTTGATGGGGTTTGTACGACTTGATGCGTTTACCCGTTAAATCGATGATGTGAACAATGCCATTATGTGTTCCAAGTGCCTAGATGATACAAAGTCACTCCTTTCCTACTCGCACTAAAGTGAAATATTTACCAGAAGGTTATTTGAGACCGCAAGAGCAGAAGCCGAGTCCTTCTTGAGAAGGTCATTAATCGCTCCGCTCATACGCTCATATTTAAGGGTTGGTTCGTCCTCCTCTTCGTCTTCATAATCATCTTCGCCCTCCTCCTCTTCGCCTTCACTATCTTCCTCCTCACCGTCATCTTCCTCTCCGCTTTCAGACTCGTCCTCCGTGCTTTCAGGCTCATGTGCTGCATTCTCTGGTTCCATGTATCCTGCGTCTGAGGCTTTCTTATCGTCACCAAATGAGTTCGTCTGTCGTGGTTCCGTCTTCGTATTTCCATTGGTAGAAGGATGAACCCCGTTCAATGATATGGACATGTCATCGGTATGGTAATCACCTGCGGAAGGGTTGGATCCGTTCGGCAAGACGTCGGAAGAGAGTGTATGGTTATCCTGCCAAGGGTCAAGCTCTGGGCCATCTATAGGATCTGCGACAGCCATGTAGAACCTCCCAGCAGGTTTACAAGAACAAGAGACGATTGAAACTACCAAGACTTGAACTACTCAGTAGTCTTCCACCTGCAATAGGCTACAGACTGTTTGTACATGTTAGAATCCAAAGGTTGGCGCCAAATACTGCAAGACATTGACTAACTAGTAACATCCGAATTCCCAGAGTGCACTCCCAACGGCACGTCTTTCGCCAATGCAAACATGTGCAAGCCTTGAACGCAGTGTGAGGTGCGTTAAGGAGACGTGTATTTTTATCGAGAAATGCGGAACACTTCTTTTGCCTGAGCTGATTCCAGAAAAAGGAGATGAAGCACTAAAATCCACCGCCAGTCTATGATGTCGAACAGTAGAAGGTGTAATCGCCGAGCCTCCTCACAGGTTCCTATCTATTCATTAATTGAGTTCGTTGATGTATTTTCTAGCCTCCATTTCCCCAGCACGAATAGACTCAGTCACATCCATGAGCTTCTACAAAACCACATCCAGTAAATCACTACATCTCTTTCTTCGGTTTCACAAACATCCCCGCGCCAAAATACTTCGTGTTTCCAGCCTGGGACTCATTTCCAACTTGCTCAATGAAATCCTCGCACGAAATCTCCTGAACCGCAGAAGCCCGCGGAAGATGGAACGAAGCATTCTCAAGCACCCTATCGCTACTTTGATAGCTCGCAGACCCATCTTCGCTCCCTGAATCCTCATCCTTCATCGCCGATGACGCATATCTATACGCAACGGCCCCCCATTCGTCACCGGGCTCAGCGGCCACACCGTCCGTGAAGCGGATGACAACGGCATTCAAAGACACATCAAAGTGGGATTTGAGAGTGTTAAACAGCGCCGAATCGTTTCCCTTGAGATATTCCTCCCTGACGCTCGCTTTGCGGTACAGATTGACGAGCGGGAATGCGATAACTGTGGTCCCTTCTTCATGCAACTTTTTGATTTCGTCCACCACCCCTTGAATCAACACGTCATCCACGTTCGGGCACGTCTTGAAACGAGACGCAATCTGCTTCCGACGATAAGCAGCGCTCTGCAAACATATCTCTACATCTTTTTGAAGATGTTTACCGACCACTTCGACATCGAACTGCAGGACGAGTCGCACGCCTTTGGTCACAGGCATTACTTTATGCTCCGTGTCCGTATAAAATCCGACGATGACCGGTCTGAGCCCCTCCTTACCCGGAAGTCGAGTAGGATGCATATCAATGCTCGTTTCCACACCTCTATGCCTAAGCATAAGCTCTCCACCTTCCCACTCTGTATTTAGGGCACAGAGCACCGTTCCATGATGCGCATCGCTACGCGTCGAATCGCGATGCCAATCGAAATGACCCCCTGTGCCATAAATGGCGAGTTTGTATAGTTTAATTCGGATTTCCTTGTCGAGGAACATGACTGATTGGAGGTCATACCAGATGGAAGAGATGACATCTTCGTATTTGGGT
>QFEN01000889.1:0-11393 GCA_003316125.1 Auricularia polytricha
GCCACTTCCACAATCATTTTGACACTTGAAATAGATCAGAAAGCATGTCCTTGTGAAGCAGAGAGAGGTTGTTCTGTGTGAGTCCATACTATAATCTACCAGTACCAGTAGTGTGTCCAAATACTTCATGACCATACCAGCAACAATACTTATATTGCAAGTGGAATGCACAACAGACAGGTTCAAGTATGGGCATTTAACTTTAAAGGACTATTAATACTAATCTTCAGCATTAAGCTCTCCACTAAGATCCTGTGCACTGTCAACTTCAATTAAATATAAAGTAGAAACTTGTTAGTATTTGAGATGTATGATGGTGAGATGTAGGTGCACATCCATACATATATCAGTAGAAGTTCAATGATGTTTTAGCCATACCCTTTGGGGCTCAGACAGCACTATCATTACTACAAATAAGGTTAGACTGATGATGTGAATATTATCATTAGTCATGTTAAAACTACTTACCAATTTACCAAAGTAAGCACACTGTTGTGAATACTCCTTAAACACTATTCCTAATTGACAATGTAACAAACATATTTAGCTCATATCAATTGGAAGATGGAGTGTGCCTCTATACCTATAATACTAAGCCAGTAAAGACATTTCAAAAACAGGTTGTTTTGGAGGAACAAGCTACCCTTGTGTTGCAATAAGAACTGAATAGGTTGCTTCTAGAGGCTCCTGGAGTGACCAAAGATGATTAGGACTAGAGTCCAGAGTAAGCTGCTAATGTATTGAAGTATAATAAAGATATACAGTATATAGAGGTGAAATGCTGGGTCAACAAAGACCTTTGGCTCCTGTCTCTAGTTCCAGGCCAATGATGAGGCAAACTGCTGATATTAAAACAGCATATTAAATGTATTGTGCTGTCCAATAGCAAGAACCTCATTATAAACTGCAAAGACTTGCCTAAAATCAATACTAGAGGGATGAGAGGTGCCCACACAGCTACAAGAGTTACTTACTCAATTTTGTCTATGTCACTTTCCTTCTGGTACCATAGGGCATGAAGAAGTGTAGTGCTATTCACTGTTACAGTCACATAGGCCCCCATCTATTTTCCTTATCACATCTATTCTTGGTATCATCACTGCTTATCAACATGCTCTGTATGAACATTCTAGATTACATCTATTCTTGCTATCTTGACTGCTTATCAATATGCTCTACATAAATGTTTTAGGATACACCTATGTTTTCCATCTTTGTACGTTTCAATACACTTCCTAGCTACTTTGGGCATGGTCTGTGCACTCTGTGATCACTATATAAACTGTAGTAGATATGCTTGTATTTTCTCAACTTAATCTACTGGGTTTTACCTGGATATTCTAATCTACTAAGTTTCCAACTTAGCAGCCTTAGATCTAATCTCTAGTCTAGTCTTCAGCACTAGTACTAGTCTGAACCTTTGATCCTCTATGATTAGTAGAGACAACTCTGCTCTCAACAAGATGAGTCATCATTGATTCTTAAGAGAAGACCTATTCCAGTCATAACATTCACAAAGTATTCCAATTTAGCCAGATCTGGTGTCAGATCACTTGCCTCATAGAAGTTCCTATCATATTGAAGTACATGAAGCCAGATGAATCTCTGTAAAACATTTTCCCAAAGTCGACCTCTATAAAAACTGGGCCCATCAATCAATGACCATAGCAACTTGTGGAACTCCTTGATATTCTGGTCTTTGATGACTATATCAGAGGATATTATGTCATAAATGAATGTGTCTAATGTGTTGTTTGAGAAGATATCTAGGCCAAATGAAAACTTGGACACAACACCCTCATAATGAAGCCTGATAATGGCTTGGATGAGCTAGACAATCATGTCAGAATAGGTATGGTTGGTCTTGGAAATTGGACTCCAGTGTTTTCTGTCAATAGGTAGTGGTTAAAGATAAATCAAGAGTCTGAGGGAGAAAGAGAAACTGATGATTGATGAGTGATATTATTCTCATACAATAGTGTTTTACCTATCATTAGCTTGTTTGGATAGCCATTAAGAATTGTGCCAGATATATTATAGTGATTTGCTACCAGGGTACTGACAGCATCTAGAAGACCATGATGTTCCTTCTTATGGTGCTTTGCCTTTAATGTTTCTACCACTTTGACCTCTGTTAGATAGCAACAGACATCCACTATGAAAAGACTGAAAAAAATGACTGACCTTGCCCACCAAAATATCTTCATGCCACTGATGAACATCATCTTCAAGGATATAAGGACCTAAAGCTCAATTGATGGGCAAAGCAAGATAATGCTTGAAGAAAATGACACTATATGTGTCTAGAAAAAGGCTGAATTTCCAGTGAGAACTGGCAAGTCCACTGATGGATACAGTACGAAGGAGATATGTCACCAAAGCACAAACAATGACCTCCACCTATCCACATATGTACACCAGCAATGCCATCTGAGTCTTCAGGGACATAGGTTAAGATTGTTTTTTCACAATCTGTGCTATAAAACATGGCTCTTTGGTAAGTTTGTCACTTCTGAATTTGAGCATTGCAACGTTAAAGCTTTAGGCCCAGGAATTAGAACTTCCCACCTTTGTGATATAACACTGACATAATGCCAAATGCAATTTGACCCCTATTTGTCACTACCACCAACATTAACTTCATCTCTTACTCAAGCTTTCCATCATCAAATTCAACATGGATCTCCTTATAAACAACCTTCAAATCTGAGCTATAGAAATTTTCTAGAGTTTAAGGCTGCTCAGAAGTAATATCCTCCCCTATAAGCATGGGATGAAAAGACCAGTCACTGGAGATTGGCAAGGGTTATGAAGGTGAAATTATAGGTAGGCCATATACTAGGCTCCTCACTCTTTGACATAGCATCACCCAACAGATGTGCTGGAATTTGAGAGACACACTGGCACAAGCAGCCTGCACAACCATCACACATCACCTGCATTCAACTTGAATGAGGCAGGCAGCTCCTTCATTTCTGACTTGGCAGATATGAGCAACTCTATTGAATTTGGATGATGTACAAGCCAAACAGCAGGTAGGTCATGTAGTACCTGCTTCTCAGACATTTTGTTCATGTATGCATGTCCCAGAACCAAGAACCTGCATCACCCTGATGTTCTGTGTCTTAAATAGGTCTCCATTTGTAACAGGTGCTTTTGAGTCTGGGGGCTCTGATAGACCTTTTGGTAATGTTCTGCATAGACTGTGCCCCTGCACTGTTTGACTCAGCATCATGTAGTGGATATGCTTGAATTCCAGCAAGACCTGTCTATGGGTCGCTCAGTCAGCACTGCTGCACTGGCTGGTACTCGCATTTGGATCCACCATACAACATGTCATATGGCAGCATACTGTGGTCTGAGCCAGACCTTGAGCTAGAAGAAAGGAATTCCTCTATCTCACTCTTAGATTTTGAGCTTCTCAACCATCTCTACTCCTAGGCTGACAAGGCATATCAGAAGCTCATGATATGGCTCAAAGATATATCACAGAACAAGAACTGGCCGGAAAGCACTTTGAAGGGCTTTAGTACTGCAAGGTTTATTGCAGTCTACATATGTCACAGGTAAAGATTGTCAAAAGCTCAATACCCAACACCTAGTGGGTTTCCTTGCAAACAAATGCATAGAGAGTGAAGTACTTGACTTCATCTTGGAAGTCATTCAAATTTGAGAACTGCCTACCCCCAGTATATATATTCAAACCAGCACAGTTTGCATAGAACCAGATCAAAGAAAGGTGTGGGAGATACTGCCAGACAGGGATGCCCTGCGCATCCTCTTTCCAATCTGTCATACTGGGCACTGGGTGGTGGTTGATGCAGACCTTAGCATCAGATATATTGGGATTTTTGATTCTTTGAATTCCAGTAGCACAATATCACAGCCTCTCACTGGCAAAATCACCAAAATATTAAATGGTGTTGATCATGGACCAACTGCCAGGACACCCTGGAACTTCTATCTTCATGCCTACCTGCAGCAGCTCAATGGATTTGTTAGTTATATGATCATTGACTCAGCACTTAGGCTATTCTCTTCGGATCTATGAGTTCCACAGTCAAGCTGTTTGTTTTGCTGTTGATCATTATGCTACTAACAAAAAACTTATACTAAAAACCAGTAAGAGGTATCAAGTTAATTGAAGGGACAGACATTAACTTAGGAGCTGGGACTAGTTCTGGCACGAGGTCATTTTATATATATTAAAACTATAATAACTTATTGTATTCCTTAGTCTTTGAGAAAAAGAAGTGGGACTTTATATGAAGATCATTGTTTCACACACAGATCCACTAGCAGTAAGACCTTAATTCATAGTTAACCTGACCTTGGCTGCTGCAGATAGCAGAAATAGAAGAATACATAAATATATTATGCCTGTCATACTGTTGAGTGTGTGAGACTGTGAAGAGTGAATAAACACATAGATACAACTAGAGTTGAAAAAACAGACCACTAGCCACACAATCTCATGAGCTTGGTTAATTAATAACTATGTAGCCATCTGCTTTCTAGAGCTTAATCTGGTAGATTCAAATATGCAAAGATATATCAGTGAGCACCAAAGCATCGTTAGATTCACATTGTAGAGACATAGTAGTGTAATTGTAAAATGTACAAATGTAAAATTAAAAAATAAATAGAATGTGTTTTACTTCTTCTCTATTCCCACACTTCCAATCCCCTCACATCTTTGACCCTTACACTCCTAGATGACCTCAATGTTCAGCCAGATCTTATCATGTTGTGCAAACATTTTAAAATCTGCACATTATATGTCTATTCTCTTATCATTTTCAATCCTCTTCAATGTCTTCTTCCATCATTCATTTTAAGTCATTATTCACTTAATCCTTATCACTATGATGACTATAGATATCCACACCAATCTATCTTCTCTGCTCATCCAAGAGATTGCAAACAAATCAGCTTCACAGACTGCACATATCCTATGATCCCTACATGTTGACATCCTGCATGATAACTACATTAAATCTCTACACCAGAGCAGTGGATCATTCCACCATCATTGCATTTGAGCATTGTATAGTTCTATTATTATCCCCATAGGATCATCTGCTATGTCATATCTCTTACATCATTGTTCACTAAGCATGTGGTAATACTGACTGAGGAGGATTTATCATCATTAGTCATACTTTGTAATGGTCACAGCTCTGATTTATCATCCCTCCTTTCATATGACTCATGCTCTATTCTTATTATTCATCCTATTCTATTTTTTAATTACATTTTGTAATTGCCCCTAAAGGGCAGCTTCTATTCTTCCATAACCTTCCATAACCTTTTTTATCCCATTATTTTCTTACTCTTATGGTTGGAGCACAGTTTTGCATATATAGGAGCACCCAAATCATTCAAACCTATATAAATCTTTGTACTTTAGTTATAAAAAAAGACAATAACTTTCCAGTTCACTATTTCATGCCCAGTTTCTTCTGAAGCCTTAGATAGGCTTCACATTCCTCAGTATTGTAACATATTAAACATCATTCACCTAGAACTCTATCTCATTCCCCCATGTTTCTTCTAGATTATTCAAGTCAGCTGCCTTGAGCTCTTGTATCATCCTCAAACCTGTTAGGTCTTTTCAAGTGTTTAGAGTGCTACTAGAATTAGACTATCTCATTTATAACAACTAGTATATCCAGTGCTTTTAAATGAAAGGACCACTGACCAGTAGTGTTTTTTAATTTGTTGTTTTTGTTGAAGTTTTTCAGCAGATTGGCTATGAAGATTAATATTATTTCACTAGATAGTGTTATGAAATTGAAGTGTTAGAGGCACTGAATATACTTACATACCTAGATGCTCACTGGCACCCATGATGAGTGTATCAGGGAGTACCAAATGTCCACAAGATCCTTGCTATATAGAGTGGCATTCACTAGAAGGAGGTTAATCAAACTGGGGTGAGGATGTAGTTGATTAAATCTAGGTCCACTCTGAGGCTATGGTCTTCCAAAGTCATATTCTCACCCTCTCCACTGTACAAACTCAATACTGATAGATAGAAACTATGGCAATGATCAGGTATCATGTCCATAAATGGTTCACATAGAACCATTAGGGGTAGCAGGTGTGGATTTGCATTTTGTACTGTATGTAGTTTTGTGATACTGTATTCAGTAGAATACAATGTTCTTAAGGTTTATTCTTTGAATCTAGACTTTAAATCAAATGGTTAGGGTGGCAACATCTCTCTAATGAGAGTGTTTACATACTTGAAACTGTTCTCTCACATAAGTTTATTATAAATATCATGCCCATATGGTTTTTAAAACATCATACTCATCATATAGACATAATTTTAACCTTAGATCAATTCTTCTAACATATATATACAAACTCTATTTTCAGGTTGTTAATAATAGTCATAACATCATGACCTCCAAAAGAAGTGGAAATGTACCTTTATGCATACACATCACATTTTTCATTCATCCTGTTTTATATTTACAAACACCTCTGCAGTAAGAAAGATGATGAAGCTAGTAGGTCATGTGTATCATTAAAAATATATGCTGCATATCTATTTTATTCCTAACTATTTGCATCTACATCTGTTGTAGCTTATATACTAGTAGAAGCTTAAATTTAATAATATTCTTACTCCTACCACCATATTTATTAAGTTTTTCTCAACAAAGAATATAGAATGAAGCAGAATAATTAAGATAGTTTCTCATCATAGACTTGTAGTCCTCTGCACAGACCACCATGTTGGCTTTGTGTTTTATACTAATGCAGCAGGACACCTCTGGAATCACTCTCTACAATTTAATGTTTTTGATAGGGGTGACACTTACATCCACTTCAATGACCCTATTCAGAAGATCTGTATTTATGGCCTTTTGCCACTATTCTATATGATTGTGCCCTTCTAATTCTAGGATTCTTACCTAGATCTACTTCATGAAAATGTATGATTTAGGTATCAGAGGCAATTTAACCCTAGGTGCCTCCAGATGCACCTTTAGGGGCTTTTTTATTCTTATCAACTCAGCATAATTACCTAAATACAGGTGGCCATGTAAGCTATTGTATGAGGTATGTTTTCTGCTGCTGGTATCACTTAGACCCATTCTTTTTGGTAGTCATAGCCAGCCTCATAGGTAGACCTTCCTTTGTTCTAATCTCCTATGTCTTTCCTGTCTGTTTTGTTCATTTGAGTCTTTTGCAATCATCATAATGGTTTTTCATGTTATATTCCTATTTCCATGCTATTATTACCCTACTTTTGACACCACCACTATATATGAAATACCTGCTATTTGTATTAACTATACTGCATTTCAATGACATCATAATTGACATCTGTTAGCATATCTTGTCTTATTTTTCTTTTCTTTCATTATATCATCTTGCTATTGATCATGTGAACCATTTTCCCTATCATTAAAATATATACAGACAGCTCAAGGTACAAAGAATATTAAACAAGGTGTCATAGACTGTGCTGCATAATGTATCTTATTATTGATAGAAGCTGATTTCTCAGGCACACAACAAATCATGACTAGATCAGTCTTAAAATATATAATAGAGGTTCATTGTACTTTAATAGCATTATGTTATGTAGTCAATAAATGTACATTTAACTCAGTCATTGACCCTCTCTATACTGAAGAGATACAACTCTTGCACCCTGATGTTAAGGTTTTGGTTCTGCAGTGTCATATAACATCAATAACATTTACTCCAAGGCATTTACAAATGTCAAGATTTACTTTTCATTGAGATCTATTAATTACTATAACCACTGACTACTTATCCTGATTGTAGAGATATATTAGCTTAATTCACCTTATCATTAATGGGTGGTTGGCATCTTTTGCTTACTTATACTTTAGTATCATTGTTATCTGGTACAATTATGGCAAGATCTGGCAGTAAACACTTGAGTTCATCTGGTGTGTAATCAGTTATATGATAGTATGTCTTCACATTTTAATTTAGTTTGAAGTCTTACACATAGCCACACTAGAGAGTATCTTGCAAAGATAACTATTGATTGTCTCCATCACTTTGGCCTCAAAAAAAGGTAAATCCATAGCTTATAGTCTCATATTTAATGGATTAATCTTAATGATAGTTTTATACAATCACAATGGACAATGTCAATAACTGTGATTTTGCTGTCAAACATATGCAGAAGCTTATTCCAAGTTTTTGTGGCAAGGCTTCACATTCACAGTACTTTCCTCACTTAAACCTCATTGTGAAGATATCTTCAATCTATCTTGCATGTATCCCTATTAATTTTATCATAATTAGGCATTCCTTTCCTTTTTCTGTCACCATCCAAAGAGTAAACAATAGGTCAAGGTAACAAAATAAGGCCATAAATGTTAATCCAATGATAATAATGTTGTAATTCTTAAAGATGGTCATAACATAGCTGGACTGATTCCTCAAGAGCAAGAATTTCTCAATGAAGAGAGTACTAGTCTAGCAAAATTCAAAGATTTAACTAAACCATCAGAGGTTCTTGACAAGATTAATAAAGCCAAGAAGGCACACAATTATTAGATCGTGGGGTTGTTTTGTTAGTAAGCCATTACAACAGTTGAGAAGGTGAATATTACTATAACAGTGTTGTAAGAGTGTGAAGCTTTGAGTATTTTTTTAAGTGTTTTCTCTTGAATGTCAAGTGAAATGATATTTACAATCATGCTAGATTGCTGACCTGACTCATAAACTGCATATATTATAGGCTATATTTGAGAAGACTATGAACTGTATGTGTAGAGGAAATGTTCAAAATTTTTGCCTTGATTATTGTGTTCCTACCTGCTGGAATATTGTCTTTGCATGTCTTTGTGTATAAATGTTTTTCAAAGATAAGGTTAAAATATTGACATCCACATTAGTCAATGATATAGGTGATTATGTACTCATAACAGTACAGTGAAAACTAACACTGACTTCTAGTACTAGCTTTTTTATGACCTCACACACATTTTCTCATAAGCTGAAGTCTCATTAATGTATGAAGTTGTTCCCATGCTTGAAAACCTCAAGCTTGCATTGAACTATGTTTACAATATCACCAAGGAGCCAGCTGTCATTTAAATTACTGCAAAAGCTGCACTCAAAGTCATTGGAAAATACTATACTCTGATGGATATTAATAAAATCTACAGGATTGCCATTGGTAAGTATTTCCAAGTAGCCATAATGTAATTATTGTGCTACCATATTAACTTGTTCTATAGTGATGTGTCCTAACTGAAAAACCAACTACTTCGACCCAAACCCTGACTAGCACAATAATGACTGCAGGGAGGCCAAACAGATTATTTGCCAGCAGTGGGCTGAGACTCACACAGTGCTCACATTAGCAGCTCCAACCAATGTGACTAAAGATTCACTAAGTCAGACGCTAATCTACCTATGGATCTACTCATACCCAAGGTAGTCTCATTCATGTAGGTGTAGGTAGGCCTTTGAAGTGCTATCTATCCACAGATTAGATATGGATGCCACTAAGGTGCATTAATCTCACACTCTAAGTAATATATATATATTGTATGAGATACTTAAAATGTAATTTATTTTCACATTTTTTATGTTTTCAGAGCTAGAATGGTAAGGTTTTGAAAACAAAATTGACCTGTCCATAATAGCTATAATAATCTAAAATAAAGTGAAATGGAAAAGTCAGGTCTATGATTGCTGTCAAGATTGGCACCTTACTATTTTAGCCATAATCACTACTCTAGTATATATAGCTATAATAGACTACTTTGGATTATAATATAGTACTTTCTTCTATAGTTGTAGCGTCTCTATTCTCTGATGTGGAATTGACTTTGAATATTTGTTCAACTATAAAAATGTTGTCAGTCAAAGAAGTTTACATAAAGGTAGATAAGAACTTACTATATGTTCAAGATGGGCCATCTCATTCTCAGAGTATTATACATCTCATTTATCTTTGCATATGCTAGTTTGTAGTTAGGATCTAAAGCTATGTAGTTTAAATCAGTAGATATAGCTGATGAATTAAAAAGTGAGAACTCACTGAGACAGACAAAGTACATGTCTGTATCATCAGTTTTGCAGGCTATTCTATTATTTTAATGCATTAAATAAATGATGGTTATAAGACTAATATATTGCATTAACCCTTGTAACTATTATACTAATCTCTTACATCACATTACATGATTATATGACCTTCTGAGGCAGAATATAATCTTAGCTATCCCTAACCTAATAAATCCCTAAGTCTCTAACCTCTAACCCTCCAAACCCTCTAACTAAGATTGAAAAATTGTAGTTAATACATCACCTGTATCTTGTAATTATAATAGTAATGTATTATTCCCACCTGTACTTGTAAGTTTTATAATACTACTTGGGAATGTTTTTAAAGCCCAAGAAAATAACATTTGCAACACTACTAAACTTCAAAGTCTAGGCCATATTTTCTCAAGTCTCTTGAAGAAACTAGAGAATTAGAATAGTATACCATACAGTGATCTGACAAGTCACTAAGAGCCTGTTTAGCAACCGAAATGTTGCAAACCAAATGAAATTGTTGGTGACAAGTGGTGTGGAGTTTCAAGCAGAGTTTGAAAGTATTAGTAAGATTGATAGTGATAAGATATGTGGCCTTGGCACATACTGCAGTCACTTTACCCTTGATTAATACATACAGCTGAGGGTGAAATATTCCTGTTCTACAAAGGCCAGCCCATGTGGGCCCATGAATGTATTGTTCTGTTAAATACAGGTGGGCCCATAGTATGTAGTGTAGTATAAGTGTAGACTTTTCTATTGACTTTGGTAGATATTGTATGGTAGGTAGTGTATCAAATATGCACATGATATGAACAGGTGGGCCAGTCAAAGTGTGTTTGTGATAGCAACAGTTGGCCCATAGTATGTAGTGTAGTAGATACACATACTGCAGTGACATAACTCTGTCTTAGACGGGCCAGCCGACGTACATAATATCCCGTCCTCAACGGGCCAGCGGACCATGGGCCGATGAAATAATATCCTCGTCTCAGATGGGTGGGCCGAGGGGCATATTATTCCCATTGGAGATGGGTGGGCCGATCTAGGAAATATGAAAAGTGAGAGGCACCAGATGAGTGGGTGGATACAAGATGTATATCATATAGACGGGTGGGCCGAGGTAGGTATCAGATGGATGGGTCGGCCGGGATCAGATGTGTATAATATAAATGGGTGGGCCAAGATGAAATGTGCATCAAATATACGGGTGGGCCGAGGAAGATATGAGATAGACAGATGGGCCGAGATGGAATGTGCATCAAATACACGGGTCGGCCGAGGAAGATATGAGATAGACGGATGGGCCGAGATGGAATGTGCATCAAATACACGGGTCGGCC